>JAMKYM010000635.1:0-92062 GCA_026541065.1 Canavalia ensiformis | reverse complement strand
ACGAAAATGACCCAAAATTAAAGGGGAAAAAGGCTGAAAATTAAGCATAAACTAAGAACCAGAATTGTAAATTGCAAGAAGGTAAATGGCAGAATGTAAATTGCAGAAAATAATTCCTAAGCTAGGCGCCACTCCACTAGCTAGAGGAAGCTAGAAGATAAGCTGTTCCACCACATTGGAGGCTCCAATGATATGAAAAGGGTCTTAACCTCAAGAACAAGCAAGAGGAGAAGAAAGAGAAGAGAAAGTTGCTCTCTCAAGGGAATTTCGGATTCCAATATCATAAAATGACCAAAGGTATCATTTGCTTACATTAAGCCCTTATTTATAGGAAAAAAGGAAGGGGCTGCTTGTCAGGGTTTGGGCTACCCTTAGCCAACCAAGCTCTTAACCTAAGCCTGTTCCTATTCTAAATAACCTATTCTTATTCCATGTTGGAATAAGCTACTCCCACTTTTACAACTTAAAGAAAAATACAACCAAATTAAAATAGAAAAATGTCAATTTTATTATCCTAAGCTAAAAAATTTCTTGAAAGCCAATTTCCATGCTCACATCATCCTCTCCCTTAAAAGCATTCGCTCTGAATGGCAATCACCAATTTCGCAAAACAAAGGACACAAATAAGAGAAGAGTATATGTGATTATGGAAGAAAGAAAATTATGGAGAATGCCAGGGTCAAATACGAACCTCTTTAATTTTTCAAATAGTCGTAAACATTGGAAAGCAAATTTGACTAGGGAACAAAAAGGTTGTGTTTCGATCTACAAGCTCATAGTTATTAACAAACATGTCCCAAGTAAATTTACGTGCTTTCATCCATTTTCTTTTCCCTAAAGAGATCTTAGTGCTATGAATATTTGTAATTACTAACAAATTAAGCATCCTAGATGCATTATCATAAAACAAGAATTGAAGCATGCTAGGGACCTTTATATGTGAGAATTCACTATCACCGTGAAGCATATGAGACAATGGTGATAATCTAGGCATATGAATGGATCTAGACACATGATCTCCAACAAAAATTTTGCAACAATGGTGTCCCAAATGTTGTAAAAGGCTGAGTTCCATCTCTTGATTACTCTTTGTAAAGGAGATACCTCAACCTTATGATAGGTGAAAGGAATTGAGGAACACTAGGCACTAAGTTTTCTTGATGTTCAATACCCCTTACGTGGCAACCCTAGAGGTAACTCTTTGGGAATACATCTTGGAACTCTCTAGAAGTTCACTAGACTCAAGGTTTGCTGGAGTATTCACAATACTCTTTGCACATGAGCATGTACAAGGGTTGTCTAGCTAGAAGAGTTTGCATAATTTCTCCTCCTGATTGATGAAGAGGTTTTTAAATATTTCCATGTCTCAACCCTTTATCTTTTAAATTCTTTCCTTTAATTCCTTCTTTCTTTTCTTTTCTTTTCTCATTTTGTACTTGATCTTTACAAACCTCACTAGAGCCAAGGGAACTAAGGTGACCTTTTGGGAATTGGAAAACAAATGAATACCCTATTATTATGCCCATCATGGTGAACTTTCCTATCAAATTGCCATGGCCTTCCCAAGAGCACATGACTTGCTTCCATGGGCACAACATCACAAGTTACTTGGTCAAGATACTACCTATGGAAAAGGCAACTAAGACTTGCTTATCCACTAAGAGGTCCCCATTGTCACTCAACCATTGCAACTTGTAAGGCCTAGGATGTGGGGGTAGTGGTTAACCCTAGCTTTTGTACTAGCCTAGCACTAGCCACGTTGGTGCAACTTCCCCCATCTATAATCAAAGAACATGTCTTCCCCAATCACACACCTTGTGTGAAAAAATATTTTCTCTTGGCTCTCATCTTCCCCATTACCATGCTTCCTAGTAATCTCCTAACAACAAGAAGATCACCTTTCGGGGCATACTCTAATCCTTCTTCACTAGAAGAGCTAGTGGCACTAGAGCTAGAGTTTTCATTTGAGGATTCCAAAGATGAGACTTGTCCATAATCTCTAAGGATCATGCTCTTCTGTTAGGCATTAAGAGGCAATGTGCCCCGTTCCAAACACTTGAAACACTTAATGGATGATTCCTTTTATTGAGAGTGGATGGGGTGTTGGCCTTTTCTTTCTTGAGATCTTTAATTTCCCTAGGATCTTTAGGCTTAAAAAGGAACATCCTTGTGGGCTCTTCCTTCCTCTTATTTTCCTTTCCAAGAAGGCTTTGAGGTTGAGTATCTATTCTTACCTTTTCTATGGAGTTGTTGTTCACTTTGGGCTTGGTGGTAGAGTTCATTCAAACTCATATAGTTGTGGAGTTCCACAACATCCCTAATCTCATCCTTGGGCCCTTCAAGGAATCTTGCCATTCTAGCCTCCTCACATTCTTCTACGTTGGCTCTAATGATGGCTACCTCCATATCTTTGTAGTACTCTATCAACAGTCTCTATTACTCTTGGTTAATCTTTGAGCTTATTATGAAGTTCCCTAAGGTAATGAGGTGGTACATACCATTCAAGGATGGCTTTCATTTCTTTCCAAGTCTCAATAGGATGAAACCTTTGCTCCTTTTCACTAGCTTATCCCACCAAATCAAAGCACAGTCTGAAAATTCAAGACTAGCTAGCTTTTAATTCTATGTTCCTCCCTTACTTCATGGCACATGAAAATTTGCTCTACCTTCAACTCCTTATGATAGGAGATTTATGGTCATTCAACCTTGAAATTTTGGAATTCTAAACTTGGTTCCATCTATTCTTTCTTGGTTTCCATTTTCTCCTACCTCTATTCCTAATCCTAGAAATTAAGCTCTATGACTATGATGGCTAGGAGAATGTCTATCTCTACTTCTATGGATCCTACTTCCTAGATGAATTTCTAACCCTAAGTGGATCAGATGATTCCTTTCTATCACTCTCATGCCTACCTTGATTCCTTACCCCTGTGATTATTCCTTTGGTTTCTTCTAAAGTGGGATTCATAGAAATCTTCTTGTGAAAGTTTTCTCCCTAGGATCCTACTAGACCTCTTCATTTTGTTTTTAAACAAAAGTCTCATTCCTCTTTTCTAGGTCATACAAGCGATCTTCAAATTGTTCACTTTGTTTTCTTAACATTTTTCAAAGGTTTGGGTAAGGGCTTTTAATTGTAACTCATTGAAGCTAGGTGGATAATCATTTTTGCTCATGATGCTCCACCAAGACACAGAAATCAAACAATCAATTAAGAAAATCACAAATATTCCAAGCACAAATTCCTACCACATAAAATACTTGAACAATTAAGAAATTAAAATGCAGAGTTATTGGTTTTTACAAAACCAAGGTCCAAGATAGGGAAAGATAAGCAACAAGTAGTCACATAGGCTAAGTTGTAAACCTAGCAATTATGGAACCCCTTATTACTCCTCTTTCAACAAGCACACTTAGACTTCTTATGGCTCCTTAAACCACACAAAGGCCTTTGGAACTTACACACACAATTACTAACAAAATTACAAGGAAAATTCCTAAGTACAAACTAAATCAAAAGTATTACAATATTATAACCCCTACTACAACCAAATTCTAAAATTACACCAAAAAAAGAAAGTCCTAGTAAGAGAAATCCTAATCTATTACAAATGGGTAAATTCTTCAAGTCCAGCTTCAAGTCCAAGTCTTCTCCAAGTTCAGCTCCAAGTCAAAACAAAATTTCTTTCTTAGGGTGGCTGCATGCAACAAAATTAAACAAATAATGCTTTCTTGCAAACCAAGAAATTGTTAGCACAATTAAAACCAATTACTTCCTTCCTCACCAAAGCTTTACTAGTCACTCAATTTGGTCTTGCTTTACCCTTTGAAGAAAAAACACATATTCAACTTAAAATTAGAGGCCTTGATGTTTCCAATGTGGTAAAAACTCAACTCATCCAGAATTCAAGAATGGACAAAACATAGGAATTTTGGGGACAAACAAGAAACTCTTATCACAAAAATTAGCTAAACTCAAAGGGATTAAAATTGTGACAAACTAGAATTCAAAGAAGACAAGCAACAATTAAGTGGTGAAAAAAAAAAGGCACTCAAAAGGAATTCAAGAAGGATGAATGGATTGCAAACTTGTGTGAATTGTTTTTAAACTGAACTTAACCTTTCTTTGAAAGAAAATCATTCATGTGCATCATAGTTCATTCAAGAGGATAAATTCAACTCAAGTTGTTCAACACACTTCAATTGATCCCAAACTGAACTCAAATATTACAATTGAAATATAATAAAATGAAACTTGAAGATCATTCAACTCTGGAATTTTTTTTTTACTTTTTTTTTTTTTGAAAAAAATTCTGCCCAGATTTTTTTTTTCGTTTTTTTTTTCTTTTTTTTTTGTTCTTTGTTGATTCTTGCTTTTTTGCCTTGTATCTTTTAGGGAAGTGTAATGTACACTTATATCACTCCAAAACCAGCACAGGATTAACACTTAAACACCCAACAACAATATTTTCAAAGATCAAACACAAACTTCTCAATGAAGAACACATGAACATGATGAACAATTTGCAGAATTTGCCAAAAATAACTGAGGGGTTTTTGAGGCAACAATGATCAAGTTTCAATTTCAACAACAAAACCCACAAATTCCAAAGGATTTGAGAGAACAATAGATGTGTTCTTGCTGGAAATACCCATAAAAAAAAACCAGAAAAGGGGTTCTTCAATTTCTTGACATTTTGATGCAATTTTTTGAGCAAATTCACCGATTAAATTGATGTTTAAGCAAGGATCCAACAATGTATGACTCAAAGCAACACAAATTACATGTGAATTCAAGCAAGAAGGGCTGAAAATATGCAGAAAAACTGGAAGAAAAACAGAGACGAAAAATGGGAGAAGAAGATGATGAAAAATGAAGGAGAAAAGTGAGAGAATTTACCTCCAAACAACAAGCTTTTGATACCACATAATACAACCCACTTGGGAGGAGAGAGGATGGACCTAGTTGGAGGTAGGATTGAAGCTCAAAATTCAGGCAGTTTTGGGAGCTCCTCAAATTGTGAAATGTAGCACAAAATTGTGCATAAAATGAAAAGAAGAGGAAACATAAATTGCAGAATGTAAAGAGGAATTGGGGAAGGTGATTGCAAGAATTAAAGGCTGGAAATAAAGTGCAGAAATGGAAGAAAGGGCAAAAACGAAATGACCCAAAATTAAAGGGGAAAGGGGTAAAATTAAAGCATATACTAAGAACCAGAATTGTAAATTGCAAGAAGGTAAATGGCAGAATGTAAATTGCAGAAAATAATTCCTAAGCTAGGCGCCACTCCACTAGCTAGAGGAAGCTAGGAAGATAAGCATGGAAATTGGAGGCTCCAATGATAAGAAAAGGGTCTTAACTAAGAACAAGCAAGAGGAGAAGAAAGAGAAGAGAAAGCTGTTTCAAGGGAATTTCGATTCCAATATCATAAAAATGACCAAAGGTATCATTTGCTTACATTAAGCCCTTATTTATAGAAAGGAAGGGCTGCTTGGTTGTGGGTTTGGGCTGCCCACAACCAAGCTCTTAACCTAAGCCCGCTCCTATTCTAAATAACCTATTCTTATTCCATGTTGGAATAAGCTATTCCCACTTTTACAATTAAAGAAAAATACAACCAAATTAAAATTAGGAAAAATTTCAAGTTTTATTATCCTTAAGCTGTGTGTATTTCTCTTGAAAGCCAATTTCCATGCTCACATCATGGACTCCCATTCATGTCAAAGCATGGAAGACAATGCCAACCAGATCCAACAAGTTGGATGGCCACTTAGACACAATCCAGAGGAAAATTGCATATCAATTTTAGAAAATTAGTTGAGAATTAAACTTGATCCAATGAGCTTTCTTTCAAATGAGAATTAAGAAAATAAGCAAACTTGAAAAAAAGGAAATGATTCGATCTACAAGAAATGTCAAACATCCCTGGAGTTATCATTCAAAGAAGATTGCTTTCATCCATTTTAGCTTCAAAGAATAAATCTGAATATTAGTAATTTAACAAATTGCATATTTGTGCTTCCATCATGTAAAACAAGGGATCAAGTTTATACCTTATGGGAAAAATTAGACTATTTCCCTAGGAATAGTAATACAACCCACTTGGGAGGAGGATGGACCTAGTTGGAGGTAGATTGAAGCTCAAAAATTCAGGGCAGTTTTGGGAGCTCCTCAAATTAGGTAAAATGTAGCACAAAATTGTGCATAAAAATGAAAAGAAGAGGAAACATAAATTTGCAGAATGTAAAGAGGAATTGGGGAAGGTGATTGCAAGAATTAAAGGCTGGAAATAAAGTGCAGAAATGGAAGAAAGGGCAAAAACGAAAATGACCCAAAATTAAAGGGGAAAGTTTGGTTGAAAATTAAAGCATAAACTAAGAACCAGAATTGTAAATTGCAAGAAGGTAAATGGCAGAATGTAAATTGCAGAAAAATAATTCCTTAGACTTTTTCCACATCCACTAGCTAGAGGAAGCTAGGAAGATAAGCCAAGTTCCACCACATTGGAGGCTCCAATGATAAGGAAAACCTCTTAACCTCAAGAACAAGCAAGAGGAGAAGAAAGAGAAGAGAAAGTTGCTCTCTCAAGGGAATTTCGGATTCAATATCATTGACCAAAGGTATCATTTTCTTACATTAAGCCCTTATTTATAGGAAAAAAGGAAGGGGGCTGCTTGGTCAAGGGTTTGGGCTACCCTTAGCCAACCAAGCTCTTAACCTAAGCCTGTTCCTATTCTAAATAACCTATTCTTATTCCCATGTTGGAATAAGCTATTCCCACTTTTACAATTTAAAGAAAAAAATACAACCAAATTAAAATTAGGAAAATTCCTCAATTTTATTATCCTTTAAGCTAAAAATTTCTCTGAAAGCCAATTTCATGCTCACATCATCCTCCCCTTAAAAGCATTCGCGCCTCGAATGGCAATCACCAATTTCTCGCAAAACAAAGGACACAAATAAGAGTAGAAGAGTATATGTGGTTATGGAAGAAAGAAAATTATGGAGAATGCCAGATCAAATACGAACCTCTTTAATTTTTCAAATAGTAAACATTGGAAAGCAAATTTGACTAGGGAACAAAAGGTCAGATTCGATCTACAAGCTCATAGTTATTAACAAACATGTCCCAAGTAAACTTATGTGCTTTTATCCATTTTCTTTCCCTAAAGAGATCTTAGTGCTATGAATATTTGTAATTACTAACAAATTAAGCATCCTAGATGCATTATCATAAAACAAGAATTGAAGCATGCTAGGGACCTTTATATGTGAGAATTCACTATCACCTCAGAAGCATATGAGACAAGTGGTGATAATCTAGGCATATGAATGGATCTAGACACATGATCTCCAACAAATTTTGCAACAATGGTGTCCCAAATGTTGGTAAAAGGCTGAGTTCCATCTCTTGATTACTCTTTCTAAAGGACATAATTTAACCCTTTATGATAGGTGAAAGGAATTGAGGAACACTAGGCACTAAGTTTTCTTGATGTTCAATACCCCTTACAGGTAAACCCTAGAGGTAACTCTTTTGGGAATACATCTTGAACTCTTCTAGAAGTTCACTAGACTCAAGGTTTGGTTGAGTATTCAAGCAATACTCTTTGCACATGAGCATGTACATGGGTTGTCTAGCTAGAAGAGTTTGCATAATTTCTCCTTGATTGATGAAGAGGTTTTTTAAATTTTTCCACATGTCTCAACCTCTTATCTTTTTTTAAATTCTTTCCTTTAATTCCCTTCTTTTCTTTCTCTCTTTTCTTTTTCATTTGTACTTGATCTTTACAAACCTCACTAGGAGCCAAGGGAACTAAGGTGACCTTTTGGGAATTGAAAACAAATGAATACCTATTGCTATGCCCATCATGGTGAACTTTCCTATCAAATTGCCATGGCCTTCCCAAGAGCACATGACTTGCTTCCATGGGCACAACATCACAAGTTACTTGGTCAAGATACCTACCTATGGAAAAGGCAACTAAGACTTGCTTATCCACTAAGAGGTCCCCATTGTCACTCAACCATTGCAACTTGTAAGGCCTAGGATGTGGGGTAGTGGTTAATCCTAGCTTTTGTACTAGCCTAGCACTAGCCACGTTGGTGCAACTTCCCCCATCTATAATCAAAGAACATGTCTTCCCCCCAATCACACACCTTGTGTGAAAAATCATCACACCTTGTGTGAAAAATTAGAGCTGGATGGAGGTGTTGGCCTTTTCTTTCTTGGGATCTTTTATTGGAGTGGACGTGTCCCTTTTTCTTGGGATCTTTAATTTCCCTAGGATCTTTAGGCTTAAAAGGAACATCCTTGTGGCCTTCCTTCCTCTTATTTTCCTTCCAAGAAGGCTTTGAGGTTGAGTATCTACTCTTACCTTTCCTATGGAGTTGTTGTTCTACCTTTTGGGCTTGGTGGTAGAGTTCATTCAAACTCATATAGTTGTGGAGTTCCACAACATCCCTAATCTCATCCTTAAGCCCTTCAAGGAATCTTGCCATTCTAGCCTCCTCACATTCTTCTATGTTGGCTCTAATGATGGCTACCTCCATATCTTTGTAGTACTCATCAACAGTTCTATTACCTTGGGTTAATCTTTGGAGCCTATTATGAAGCTCCCTAAGGTAATGAGGTGGTACATACCTATTCCTAAGGATGGCTTTCATTTCTTCCCAAGTCTCAATAGGATGAAACCTTGCTCTCTCTTTCACTAGCTTATCCCACCAAATCAAAGCATAGTCTGAAAATTCAAGACTAGCTAGCTTTTACCCTATGTTCCTCCCTTTACTTTATAGCAATATGAAAATTTGCTCTACCTTCAACTCCCATGATAGGTAGATTTCAGGGTCATTCAACCCTTGAAATTTTGGAATTCTAAACTTGGTTCCATCTATTCTTTCTTGGTTTCCATTTTTCTCCTACCTCTATTCCTAATCCTAGAAGAAGCTCTATGACTATGATGGCTAGAGAATGTCTATCTCTACTTCTATGGATCCTACTCCTAGATGAATTTCTAACCCTAAGTGAGACCTAGATGATTCCCTATCACTCTCATGCCTACCTTGATTCCCACCCCGTGATTATTCCTTTGGTTTCTTCTAGGGATTCATAGAAATCTTCTTGTGAAAGTTCCTCCCTAGGTGAATCAATTTTATTTTTTTGTTTTTCTTAGAACTACTAGACCTTCATTTTGTTTCTTTTTAAACAAAGTCTCATTCCTCTTTTTAGGTCATACAAGTTTATCTTCAAATTGTTCACTTTGTTTTCTTAACATTTTTTTCAAAGGTTTGGGTAAGGCTTTCTAGTTGTAACCTATTGAAGCTAGGTGGATACTCAGCTTCACTCATGATTCTCTCCACTCAAGACACAAGATATCAAACAATCAATTAAGAAAATCACAAATATTCTAAGTACAAATTCCTACCACATAAAACACTTGAACAATTAAGAAATTAAAATGCAGAAAGTTAATTGGTTTCTTACACAAACCAAGGTCCAAGATAGGAAAGATAAGTAACAAGTAGTCACATAGGCTAAGTTGTAACCTAGCAATTATGGAACCCCTTATTAACTTCTTTTCAACAAGCACACTTAGACTCCCTTGGCTCCTTAAAACCACACAAAGGCCTTGGAACTTACACAATTACTAACAAATTACAAGGAAAATTCCTAAGTACAAACTAAATCAAAAGTATTACAATATTATAACCCTACTACAAACCAAATTTTAAAATTACACCAAAAAGAAAGTCCTAGTAAGAGAAATCCTAATCTATTACAAATGGGTAAATTTCTTCAAGTCCAGCTTCAAGTCCAAGTCTTCTCCAAGTTCAGCTCCAAGTCAAACAAAATTTCTTTCTTAGAATACAAAATTAAACAAAAGAATGCTTTGCAAACCAAGAAATTGTTAGCACAATTAAAAACCAATTACTTCCTTCTCACCAAGAAAGTTTGCCACTCTTAGTCACTCAATTTGGTCTTGCTTTACCCTTGAAGAAAACACATATTCAACTTAAAATTAGAGGCCTTGATGTTTCCAATGTGGTAAAAACTCAACTCATCCAGAATTCAAGAATGGACAAAACATAGGAATTTTGGGGACAAACAAGAAACTCTTATCACAAAATTAGCTAAACTCAAAGGGATTAAAATCAGGACAAACTAGAATTCAAAGAAGACAAGCAACAATTAAGTGGTGAAAAAAAAAGGCACTCAAAAGGAATTCAAGAAGGATGAATGGATTGCAAACCTGTGTGAATTGTTCTAAACTGAACTTAACCTTTCGAAAGAAAAATCATTCATATGCATCATCGTTCATTCAAGAGGATAAATTCAACTCAAGTTGTTCAACACACTTCAATTGATCCCAAACTCAACTCAAATACTACAATTGAAATACACTAAAATGAAACTTGAAGATCATTCAACTCTGAATTTTTTTTATTTTTTTTTTGAAAAAATTCTGCCCCAGATTTTTTTTTCACGTTTTTTTTTTCGTTTTTTTTTCTTTTTTTTTTTTTACTTTTTTGTTGATTCTTGCTTTTTTGCCTTTGTATTTTTTAGGGAAATGTAATGTACACTTATATCACTCCAAACTAGCACAAGATTAACACTTAAACACCCAACAACAATATTTTCAAAGATCAAACACAAACTTCCTCAAGAACACATGAAGAACAAGATGAACATGATTAACAATTGCAGCATTTTGCCAAAATAATTGAGGGGTTTTTGAGGTGCAACAATGATCAAGTTTCAATTTCAACAACAAAACCCACAAATTCCAAAGGATAGAGAACAATAGATGTGTTCTTGCTGGAAATACCCATAAAAAACTTTCGAAAGGGGTTCTTTCAATTTCTTGACATTTTGATGCATTTGAGCAAATTCACCGATTAAATTGATGTTTAAGCAAGGATCCAACAATGTATGACTCAAAGCAACACAAATTACATGTGAATTCAAGCAAGAAGGCTGAAAATATGCAAATCAGAAGAAAAACAGAGACGAAAATGGGAGAAGAAGATGATGAAAAATGAAGGAGAAAAGTGAGAGAAGTTACCTCCAAACAACAGTTTCTTTGATACCACATAATACAACCCACTTGGGAGGAGGAGGATGGACCTAGTTGGAGGTAGGATTGAAGCTCAAAATTCAGGGCAGTTTTGGGAGCTCTCAAATTGTGTTCAATGTAGCACAAAAATTGTGCATAAAAATGAAAAGAAGAGAAATATAAATTTGCAGAATATAAAGAGGGAATTGGGGAAGGTGATTGCAAGAATTAAAGGCTGGAAATAAAGTGCAGAAATGGAAGAAAAGGCAAACGAAAATGACCAAAATTAAAGGGGAAAAGGGGCTGAAAATTAAAGATAAACTAAGAGCCAGAATTGTAAATTGCAAGAAGGTAAATGGCAGAATGTAAATTGCAGAAAAATAATTCCTAAGCTAGGCGCCACCCACCTAAAGAGAAGCTAGGAAGATAAGCCAACTTCCACACATTGAGGCTCCAATGATAAGGAAAAGGGTCTCAACCCAAGAACAAGCAAGAGGAGAAGAAAAGAGAAGAGAAAGTTGCTCTCTCAAGGGAATTTCTGATTCCAATATCATAAAATGACCAAAGGTATCATTTTCTTACATTAAGCCCTATTTATAGGAAAGGAAGGGGCTGCTTGGTTGTGGCTGGCTGCCCTTAGCCAACCAAGCCTTAACCTAAGCCTGCTCCTATTCTAAATAACCTATTCTTATTCCATGTTGGAATAAGCTATTCCCACTTTTACAATTTAAAGAAAATACAACCAAATTAAAAATTAGGAAAATTTCAATTTTATTATCCTTAAGCTAAAATTTCTCTTGAAAGCCAATTTCCACATGCTCACATCAAATAGGCTTAATATGGGCTTGGGCTGGCTAGGAGCAGCCCATACCCACAACCAAGCAGCCCCCTTCCCTTTTTCCTATAAATAAGGGCGTAATGTAAGCAAATGAAACCTTTGGTCATTTTATGCTATTGAACTTGAATTCCTCTTGAGCAGCTTTTTTTCTTCTTTCTTCTCTCCTCTGCTTGTTCTTGAGGTTAAGACCTTTTTCCTTATCATTGAGCCCAATGTGGTGGAACTTGGCTTATCTTCCTAGCCTTCAGCTAGTGGAGTGGTTTCCTAGCTTAGGAATTATTTTTTCTGCAATTTACATTCGCCATTTACCTTCTTGCAATTTACAATTTGGTTCTTAGTTTATGCTTAATTTTCAGCCCCTTTCCCTTAATTTGGTCATTTTCGTTTTGCCCTTCCATTTCTGACTATATTTCCAGCCTTTAATTCTTGCAATCACCTTCCCCCAATTCCCTTTTACATTCTGCAAATTTATGTTTCCTCTTTCTTTTTCATTTTTTATGCACACAATTTAAAGTGCTACATTGAACACAATTTGAGGAGCTCCAAAAACTACTCTGAATTTTGAGCTTCAATCCTACCTCCAACTAGGTCCATCCTCCTCCTCCCAAGTGGGTTGTATTATAGGTATCAAGAGCTTGTTGTCTGAGGTGTCGCAACCGGATCACGACGGGACAACGAACAAAAAGCTTTTAATTAGAAAACAGAGAGTCGCCACTCAAAATTTATTAAAGAAAATTTTGGAAAAAACTTAAAAAATATGATCTTTGAAACCAGTTTGGTTCGGAGTTATTTACGCATAGGGAAGGCAATTAGCACCCTATGACGCTCCATTAAAAATGGTTACCTTCCTAATTGATTATGCACATATACCATTAACTTTCAAAAATTTATTTCACTCAAATAAAAAATATTTTTATTGATTTGTATTGTTAATAAACCCCTCCCTTTTTTTGAATTTTTTAAAGGAAATGCATAGGGTTCATGTAGCAAATGGCTACTCAATAAACCCTTACAAATCAAACTAAATCAAAGGTGGATCAAACCACTCAATTAACACCGCTTGACCCCTCATATGAAAAAAAGAGTAATCAATCGATTCACAAATTTAATTTTAAACCGATTAGATATTAGGGATTTCACATACGCTTTGGAAATCGGAACATGTATCGTTATAGCAACATCGTACAACAAGGAAACATATGGCATATCAGATAGATTCTATACATCAGAATAAAAGATAGAATATGAGACAAACAAAAAGGGGACAACGAATGAACATTAGGGGCATATTCTACGTGTCGAGTTAGGAAATTGGGGAAACAAGTACAAAACAAAACAGATAAAGATGTTACCTAGTTGTCGGCTGATCTGATTTGCCCTCCTTTGCTGCTCTCTCCTTTTTATGTATGACGTCCTCCTTTCTCAATGCACGGCCGTATGAGGCGTATCTCTCGTATACTGTCTATCGTAGGTAGGTCTGTCCCCGTATAGTGTAGGTGCTTTTTTTCTCGAGCAATGCCCTTTATTTATATGCCTTGCTCGCGATCCTAGTACTTCGCCACTACTCCCACTAAAACAATAATCACTCCCCCACTTCCCGTTAACGCTCTTCCACTACCCCACTTCCGTTAATTGCTCTTCCACTACCCCTACATATCAGAAAGATAACTCCTTTTTATCCCTATTATCTTATTAATTTTTATTAATCAATTTTTTATCTTTTATTATTTTTTAATTTTATAAATACTGACAAAATTAGTTATTCACGGTTCTCTTATATAAGTTTCTTATCAAATAATAAGAATAACAAAGTTTTTCATATTATTATTATAAGAAATTTGAAAGAAGTGAATTAATTTTGCCTATGGTAAAAATAAATAATAATAAAGTAAAATAAAATTCCTGAGTCCATTTTTGACAAAAATATTTGTGCAAGCTATGAACGTTGAAAGGGATATTTTGCACCATGAACGCAAAATTTTGATGAACTGGAGTTTAGAAGATATATGGATAACATAATCCAGGGTGCAAGGACCCTTGGAAATGAGTGGCACGAGACTTTAATTAAGTGGGAACTACGTGAATGAAATGGATACTGGACTCTGAATAAGTAGGTACATGGACCCTGGAATGCTGTGGGTGTGACCCTTGGAATGGAAGAGGTGGGTGCGTGACCCTTGGAATGAAATGGGTGCGTGGACCCTAGATTGAGGTGGGCGTGGACCCTTGAATGTTGTGGGTGCGTGACCCTTGGAATGAAGTGGGTGCATGGACCCTTGGAATGCAGAGGGGGTGCGACCCTTGGAATGAAATGGGTAATGGACCCTTAGAATGTAGAGGGGTGCGGAACCCTTGTGATGAGGTGGGCATGGACTCCCATGAGGTGGGTGCGTGGACCCTGAAATGAAACGGGCACGTGGACCCTTGGAGGAAGTGGGCGCATGGACCCTTGGAATGCGAGGTGGGTGCATGGACCCTTGGAATGAAATGGGTGCGTGGACCCTTAGAATGCAAAGAGGTGCGTGGACCTCAGAGATGAGGTGGGTGGACCCTGAAATGAAATGGGTACGTGACCTGAGTGCGGGGTGACTCAGGAATGAAATGGGTGTGTGGACCCTTGAGATGAAACGGGTACGAGACCCTGGAATGCAGAGGGTGCGTGACCGCCGTTAGAATGCAGTAGGTGGACCCTTAGAATGAAATGGGCATGGACCCTCGAGATGCAGGGGTGCGTGGACCCTTGAATGCGAGGTGCGTGACCTTGGAATGAAGTGGGTGCATGGACCGTGAATGCCGAGTGCGTGGACCTCTGGCATGAGGTGGTGCGTGGACCCTTGGAATGAACTGAAAAGGGACCCCTTTTGATAAGGTGGCTGTGATAGACCCCGAAATGAAATGGTCTCTTAGAATGAAATGGGTGTGTGGACCTCTGAGATGAAACGGGTACGTGGACCCTTGAATGCAGAGGCGCGCTGACCCTGGAATGAAATGGTACCCTTGGAGATGCGAGGGTGCGTGACCCTTGGAATGCAGAGGCGGGTGCCTGGACCTTTGGAATGAAATGGGTGCGTGGACCCTTGGATGAGGTGGGTGCGTGGACCTCTTGGAATGCCGTGGGTGCGTGGACCTTGGAATGCGAGGTGGGTCCACTGACCAGGAAATGGGTGCTGGGACCCTTACGCAGGGTGAACCTTGTGATGAGGTGGGTGCGTGGACTCAGATGAGGTGGGTGGACCCTGAAATGAAATGGGCACGTGGACTCTTGGAATGAAGTGGTGCATGGACCGAATGCAAAGAGTGGGTGCATGGACTTGGAATGAAATGGGTGTGGACCCAGAATGCAGAGGTGCAAGGGACCAGGATGACGGGTGCGTGGACCCTTGAAATGAAATGGGTAACGTGGACCTTGGAGGGCAGGAGGGTGCGTGGACCCTTAGAATGAAATGGGTGGGACCTTGAGATGAAATGGAGCATGGACCCTGGAATGCAGAGGGTGACTTTAGAATGCGCAGTATGGATCTTGAGATGCAGTAGGTGCGTGGACCCTTGAATGCAGAGGGGCGCGGGACCTGGAATGAAGTGGGTGCATGGACCCTTGAATGCAGATGGGTGTGCGTGGACCCTGGAATGAACTGGTGCTTGGACCTCAGGATAAGGTGGGTGCGTAGACTTGAAATGAAATGGGTGCGTGGACCCTAGAATGAAAATGGGGCATGGACCCTTGAGATGAAATGGGCATGTGGACCTGGAATGCAGTAAGGTGCGTGGACCCCAGGAATGCGAGGGTGCATGGACCCTTAGAATGAAATGGGACCCTTAAGATGCAGAGGGTGCGTGGACCCTTGGAATGCGTAGGTGGCTACGTGGATCCTCCTGGAATGAAAATGGGTGCGTGGACCCTTGGAATGAAATGGGTGCGTGGACCCTCGTGGATAAGGTGGGTGCGTGGACCTTGGACTGCAGAGGGTGCGGACCCTAGGAATGCAGAGGGTGCGTGGACCTTGAAATGAAGTGGTGGGTGCGTGACCCTGGAATGTGAGGTGCGTGACCCTTATGATGATGTTACGTTAATCCCTTAAACATAAGCTTGAGATAGTTTATTAATGGTGATGATGCAAGAGTGCATGATACTAAATTCTTTGATGATACAATTCAATGATGATGCATGATGGTCGAAACTATCAGTGATTTTATTAAATAACTTTTGTGACATTACCGTTTCCTCCTTTGTGCCGCTTGTCCAAGATCCAAGGGATACGAGATTGATTTAATTCAGTGTCTCCCTTGTTTGGTCTCAGGTTTGAGTTACTTTAGTCCACAGAAGATTGAACGAGTTAGAGCAATATTCATCAATATTCTCACCTTCCATCACACGCAACTTTTATTGGGTCCTCGTTAAGCTTACCGTAATATTTAACACACAAATAATTGTAATGCTGTTATTTTAATATCAACACATATTTTCTTTTCTCGCAGATATCACTATTAAATGCTAAGTTGTGAGGTTAGGTGGTGAGAGAAAAGTCATGATCTTTTATTGAACAAAGAGATTTGTCGAAGACAATAATATTTGGCAAGGAAGGAATGGTATATACATTGAGTGAAGTTTGGAAAATGAAATATTATTAAGGATGCTATCAGAGTAATAACCCATTCAGATCATTTTTCCAATGAGTAATGCTAGTATCACACTTCAAAGAACCTCGCAAAAGACTAATAAGCTTCAGAGAAAAGATGAAATTGTCCCAATTATTCGCGTTTGTCACAATGTTTCCTCTGCATTGTAACTGTCAATCCATAACTTGTTCCGATTTTCACATTCAACTCTTCAATTGCCCCAGCCTATCATTCAATGCAACTCTTGCCCCACTTTGTAACTATTCAATTGCCCCAGTTTGTAAAGTCTGATGCATTCTTTGTGCTCGTTCATCTTCTAGACTCGCCTCATCCAGGTTTTCTACCCAAGTGATCATTTTATTTGACCCTACTTTTTGCCTAGATTGCTCTTTTCGAGGTTTTCAATCTAGCGTGTCGCTTCAACTTTTGCCTAGATTGCCTTATAGGTTTTCAATCTAGCGAGCATTTTATTGCTCTAACTTTTTTTCCTAGATCATTTTTTTCTATTTTCGATCTAGCGAGCTTTTTTTTCAATTGATCTAACTTTTGCCTAGATCGTTTTTGAGGTTTTCGATCTAGCGAGCTCCCTTTTTTTTTATGCATAGTATTTTTTTACTGCATCTAAGTTCACAAGGTGTAAGAGATCTTTGCCATTCATTTCTTTAAGGATCAAGGCTCCTCCGGAGAAAGCTTTCTTGACTACATATAGACCCTTCATAATTTGGAGCCCATTTTCCCATATGATCTTATGAATTGGCAAAAATTTTTAAGTATCAAATCTCCTTCTTGAAACTCTCGATGATGCACTTTCTTTTCAAATGATTTCTTAGTCTTTTCTGATATAACCGGCCATGACAAATTGCCTTCAATCTTTTTTCTTCAATGAGTTTAATTGGTCAAAACGGGTTTGACCCATTCTCGTTCATTTAACTGCTTCCATTAATACCCTCAAGGAAGATATTTCAATTTCAATAGGTAAGACATTTCCCATCCCATATACTAAGGAAAATGGTGTTGTCTCAAGGCTGAGGTGCGAATCCTAAGCACGATATCCATGCAAAGCAAACGGAAGCATTTCATGCCAGTCTTTGTAAGTCACCACCATCTTTTGAATGATTTTCTTAATGTTCTTATTGGCTGTTTCAACTGCCCCATTCATGTTTGGCCGATGGGGGAAGAATTATGATGTTTAATCTTGAATTCTTCACATAACTCAGTCATCATCTTGTTGTTAAATTGTCGCATGACAGGTGTGATGAGTTGATTTGTAGACCATAACTGGCAGATTAACTCCCTTTTTATGAACCTGCATACTCACATTTCGGGTTATATGTGCGTAGGAAGTCAGCTCTTCAACCCATTTAGTGAAGTAATCAATTGCGACCTCAAATAAACGATGTCCATTCGATGCCTTAGGTTCAATGGACGGTGACGTCCATTTCCTACATAAAAAATGGCTAAGGTGATGATAGAACATTTAATGACGTTGGTGGAGCATTAATATTCTTACGCCTGGCATTTATGACATTTCTTCACATGGTTAAAGCAACCAGATTCCCATGGTCAACCAGTAGTAACCTACTCTTAAGATCTTTCTTGCCATTGCATGTCCATTCTATGAGTTCCAAAAGATCCTTCATGTACTTCCTGATGATTTTTATGGCTTGAGTAGCATCAACGATCTAAGGAGCACCATATCATGATTTCTTTTATACAATACTTCTCCCATTTAAAACGAAGCTCATTGCCAATCTTCAAAGTTCTTCTGCGTCGAAGCACCCAACGGATACTCTCTTCTTGATAAAATTCTTGATATCATGGTACCCGGTTTCCATCTGGTTCTGCTTCGATGGAATGATAGTGCGCGGGATGATCATGACGTTGATCTTTATAAGTGGCATGTCTTCTCGACTCTGTAAACATGGACAACAAAGTGGCCAATGCATCTGCCAACGAATTTTCCCTTCTGGGGATATGATCAAAGGTTACTGTTTATTAATTCCTTAATATAGGACCGGTAAGGATGATTTTGAATCTTAAGTCACCCATTCTCCTCTTAGTCGATGAATGACCAAAGCCGAATCACCATATATGTCGATTTTCACCTTGATTCTATGGCCGCTTCGATTCCTAGTACACACGTCATATTCTCGCCACATTGTTTGTGCAATCAGCTATAGTCGGGCTGTGACGCATCGTTTTCGCTGGGAAATTAGTATAGCCCAATCCCATGCCCCAATACGCTGGAAGCACCATCAAATAACACGTCCATCTTTTCTTTCATTGACGGTTTTTTCACCAAATGATGTCATTATGTCTTCGTGGGGAACCTGCATTGCATTGACTCATAATCTTCCACAGGTTGATGTGCCAAGTAATCTGCCTTAACACTCTCCTTTGATTGCCTGCAACATATACAATATCATGTTTGATGAAAAGAGGCTTTAACGGGCAATCCTTCCCTCAAGTAGAGGTGGGTTTTTTCAAAATGTACTTGATTGATCCATTTGACACTAACCAAGTTGTGTGACTCAGCATATAATACCTTGTTGACATAAGAGGCGAGAGCAATAACAAGTTCGTTCCAACAGAGTATGTGACTCATAATTGTGAACTTCTTGCTTAAGTAGTAAATGGTCTGTCCTGGCCTTCGACTCGCCCCGTTTAATACAACCCACTTGGAGGGAGGAGGATGGACCTAGTTGGAGGTAGGATTGAAGCTCAAAATTGGCGCTTTGGGAGCTCTCAAATTGTATTCAATGTAGCACAAAATTGTGCATAAAAATGAAAAGAAGAGGAAACATAAATTTGCAGAATATAAAGAGGGAATTGGGGAAGGTGATTGCAAGAATTAAAGGCCGGAAATAAAGTGCAGAAATTTAAGAAAGGGCAAAACGAAAATGACCAAAATTAAAGGGGAAAGGGGGCTGAAATTAAAGCATAAACTAAGAGCCGAATTGTAAATTGCAAGAAGGTAAATAGCAAAATGTAAATTGCAGAAAAATAATTCCTAAGAAGGCGCCACTCCACTAGCTAGGAGGGGAAGCTAGGAAGATAAGCCAAGTTCCACCACATTGGAGGCTCCACGATAAGGGGAAAAGGGTCTTAACCTCAAGAACAAGCAAGAGGAGAAGAAAGAGAAGAGAAAGTTGCTCTCTCAAGGGAATTCGGATTCCAATATCATAAAATGACCAAAGGTGTCATTTGCTTACATTAAGCCCTTATTTATAGGAAAAAAGGGGGTGGGTTGTGGTATGGGCCTTAGCCAACCAAGCCTCTGCTAAGCCTATTCCTATTCTAAATAGTCTAATTTTATCCCATGTTGAATAAACTATCCCTACTTTTAAAGTTAAGACAAATACAATCAAATTGAAATTACTAATTTCAGATTTATTCTTCCTAAGCTAAAATTTTGAAATCTACAATTTCCTTGAATGATAATTCGTGGGATGACATTTCTTCATGATATTCCTTCCTTTGAGAAGTAATGCTTCCACCTCTTGTTGAATCTTTGCCTTGACCTAGTGTCCCTTAATGGTGGTGCTCACATCATCCCCTCCCTCTTGAAGAGCATTCGACTCTCGAATGGAAGTCATCATCTCGCAAAGGCAAGGAGTTGCTTCATATATTAAAATAGCATGCCCCCATAATCACTCAGGCAAATCAAGTTTATATGCATTAGGATTAACTTTTCAATTACCTGAACCGGCCATCTCCCCGAGATAGAGTTTTGATTTCCCTAAGCCTGTGGGAAGCTGTCTAAGTGTAACCAAACCCAATCACCAGGTTCAAGTACAAGTTCTTTCCTTTTTTTATTAGCCATTCTAGCATAATGTTCAGTTTTTCAATTTGTTGCTTTACCTTAGTGGAAGTTTAACATATTCAGCCTTTTGGGTTCCATCTTTATTATGATATTCAACCACATTAGGTAAAGGAATTAGACCAAGGGAGTAAGGGGATTAAATCAGACTACTTCAAAAGGACTATGCAAGGTAGTGGTATGGTAGCCCTATTAAGCAAACTCTATGTGAGGCAAACATTCTTCCCAAGACCTAATATTTTTCTGAACAAAAACCCTTAACAAGGTGGAAAGAGTCCTATTTACCACTTCAGTTTGGCCATCAGTTTGATGGGCAAGTGGTGGAAAACAAAAGTTTAGTTCCTAACCTAGACCATAGTGTCCTCCAAAAATGACTAACTTGGTGTCTCTATCGAAAACTATACTCTTAGGGATCCATGTAATCTCACCACTTCTCTAAAGAACAGTTTTGCTGTGACTAGCATCATCAACCTTGTGGCAAGGAATAAAGTGAGCCATCTTAGAAAACCTATCTACTACCACAAAGATTATTCATGCCCTTGGTTCTAGAAACTTAACACAAAGTCCATGCTAATGTCAACCCACATTGGGGATAGGAAGGGAGTGTAAAGTGCCATGGGGCATTGACCTAGATTTGGCCTTTTTGCATACAATACATTTGGGCAAAAGTCTTTGAACATTCTTTCATGTGTGGCCAAAATTGAAACTTTAAGGATATCCAAAGTCTTTGATTCCAAAGTGACCCATTAACTCCCTTGGTGGGATTCTTTAAGATCCCTAATGTTCCTTTAGGCACACAAACTCTATTGTTCTTAAATAAGACTCCCATGCCATCCATCACAGGCTTTTTGGGTACATGACTTGTAGAGATCTCCAAACTCTAAGTCATTTGGGTATAGCTCCCCAAAGTTTTCAAAACCAATCAAGGTGGTTCCTAAAGAATTTAACAAAGTTTGTCTTCTAGATAGGGCATCAGCCACCTTATTGATCTTTTCCTTGCTTATGTTTAATGACATAGGGGAACTGCTCCAAAACTCCAACCCATTTAGCATGTCTCCTATTCAACTTCTTTTGACCTCTTAAGGTATTTTAGTGACTATGATCACTATGTATGATGAACTCCTTTGGTCAAAAAGTAATGTTGCCAAGTTTGAAGGGCCCTAATGAGTGCATAGAGCCTCTTTGTCATAAAGTTGTCAGGTATTTAGTTTTTCACTAAAGTAAGCTAGCTGATGTCCTCTTGGTACAAAAAATGCCCCTATCCCAACATTAGAAGCATCACATTCTAACTCAAAATTTTTGAAAGTTTGGAAGAGTTAGGATGGGTGCTTGGGTTCTCTTCAGTTTGGAAAGCCTTTGGCTTGCTTTTTCCCCATTCAAATTTGACATTTTTCTGACTAAGTCATTTAGAGGTGATGCTATGGTACTAAAAATCTTTCACAAAACCTCCTATAGAAGCTTGCAAGTCCATGAAAACTCCTAACCTCTCCCATATTTTTCGGGGGTAGGCCAATCCTTGATGGTCTTGACTTTCTTTCATCTACTTGGACACCTTTTCACAAAGCCTAAGAATACAACTCTATCCAAGGTAAGGAGCACTTTTCTAGGTTGGCAAAGAGTCAGCCTCTCTTAGCACAAATAACACTTCTCTAAGGTGTCCTAGATGCTCCTCAAGGGATTTAGAGTATACAAGGATGTCATCAAAGTATACTACCGCACACTTTCCCATCAAATCCCTCAAAACATGGTGCATCAACCTCATAAAAGTGCTAGGAGCATTTGATAACCCAAAAGGCATTACCAACCACTCAAAGAGACCAAACTTGGTCTTAAAGGCAGTCTTCCACTCATCCCTTCTTTCATCCTAATTTGGTGATATCCACTCTTGAGGTCTATCTCTAGAAAAATTGTGGAACCATGTAAATCTTCCAACAAGTCATCTAACCTAGGTATGGGATACCTATACCTAATGGTTATTTGGTTTATAGCCCTACAATCAACACACATTCTCCAAGATCCATCTTTCTTAGGGACAAGTAAACTGGACTGCACATAACTGCTCTCTTATCCACCCTTTTCTTAAGCTCCCCTACTTGTTTTTGGATTTCTTTTAGTTTCTTCGGATTACTTATAGGCTGGCCTATTTGGTATAGGAAATTGAGGGTACTAAGTCTATTTAGATGCTCATCATCTCCAATAGGTGGCAACCCTAGAGGTAACTCTTTTGGGAACACATCTTGGAAACTCTTCTAGAAGTTCTTGAAGTTCACTAGACTCAAGGTTTGCTGAGTATTCAAGCAATACTTCTTTTGCACATGAGCATGTACATGGGTTGTCTAGCTAGAAGAGTTTGCCTTTAATTTCTCCTTGATTGATGAAGAGGTTTTACTTTTTTCTCATGTCTCAACTCTATCTTTTTATATTCTTTCCTTTAATTCCCTTTTTTCTCTTCCTTTTCTTTTCATTTATACTTGATCTTTACAAACCTCACTAGGGGCCAAGGGAACTAAAGTGACCTTTTGGGATTTGAAAACAAAGGAATACCTATTGCTAAAATGCCCACCGTGAACTTTTCCTATTTGCCACGGCCTGGAGCACATGACTTGCTTCCATGGCACAACATCACAAGTTACTTGGTCAAGAGGTAACTCTTTTCAGAATACATCTTGAACTCTTCTAGAAGTTCAATAGACTCAAGGTTTGGTTGGAGTATTACAATACTCTTTGCACATGAGCATGTGCATACTGGTTGTCTACCTAGAAGAGTTTGCATAATTTCTCCCGATTGATGAAGAGGTTTTTAGATTTTTCCACATGTCTCAACCTATCTTTTTTTAAATTCTTTCCTTAATTCCCTTCTTTTCTTTCTCTCTTTTCTTTTTCATTTGTACTTCGATCTTTTACAAACCTCACTAGGGATAAGGAACTAAGACCTTTGGGAATTGAAAACAAATGAATACCTATTGCTATGCCCATCATGGAACTTTCCTATCAAATTGCCATGGCCTTCCCAAGAGCACATGACTTGCTTCCATGGGCACAACATCACAAGTTACTTGGTCAAGATACCTACCCATGGAAAAGGCAACTAAGACTTGCTTATCCACTAAGAGGTCCCCATTGTCACTCAACCATTGCAACTTGTAAGGCCTAGGATGTGGGGTAAAGGGGTTAATCCTAGCTTTTGTACTAGCCTAGCACTAGCCATCGTTGGTGCAACTTCCCCATCTATAATCAAAGAACATGTCTTTCCCCCAATCACACACCTTGTGTGAAAAATATTTTCTCTTGGTTCTCATCTTCCCCCAATGACCATGCTTCCTAGTAATCTCCTAACAACAAGAAGATCACCTTCTGGGGCATACTCTAATCCTTCTTCACTAGAAGAGCTAGTGGCACTAGAGCTAGAGTTTTCACTTGAGGATTCCAAAGATGAGACTTGTCCATTATCTCTAAGGATCATGCTCTTCTTGTTAGGGCATTGAGAGGCAATGTGCCCTCGCCCCAAACACTTGAAACACTTAATGGATGATTCTTTTTATCTGAGTGATGGGGTGTTGGCCTTTTCTTTCTTGGGATCTTTAATTTCCTAGGATCTTTAGGCTTAAAAGGAACATCCTTGTGGCCTTCCTTCCTCTTATTTTCCTTCCAAGAAGGCTTTGAGGTTGAGTATCTACTCTTACCTTTTCTATGGAGTTGTTGTTCTACCTTTGGGCTTGGTGGTAGAGTTCATTCAAACTCATATAGTTGTGGAGTTCCACAACATCCCTAATCTCATCCTTAAGCCCTTCAAGGAATCTTGCCATTCTAGCCTCCCTCACATTCTTCTATGTTGGCTCTAATGATGGCTACCTCCATATCTTTGTAGCATCATATCAACAGTCCTATTACCTGGGTTAATCTTGAGCCTATTATGAAGCTCCCTAAGGTAATGAGGTGGTACATACCTATTCCTAAGGATGGCTTTTTTTTCCCAAGTCTCAATAGGATGAAACCTTGCTCTCTCTTTCACTAGCTTATCCCACCAAATCAAAGCATAGTCTGAAAATTCAAGACTAGCTAGCTTTACCCTATGTTCCTCCTTACCAGCACATGAAAATTTGCTCACCAATTCCCATGATAGATTTCTCGTGGTCATTCAACCTTGAAATTTTGGAATTCTAAACTTGGTTCCATCTATTCTTTCTTGGTTTCCATTTTCTCTCCTACCTCTATTCCTAATCCTAGAAGAAGCTCTATGACTATGATGGCTAGGAGAATGTCTATCTCTACTTCTATGGATCCTACTCCTAGATGAATTTCTAACCCTAAGTGGAGACCTAGATGATTCCCTATCACTACTGCTCTACCTTGGATTCCCACCCCTATTATTGGTTTGGCTCCTAGGGATCGTAGAAATCTTCTTGTGAAAGTTCCTCCCTAGGTGAATCAATTTTATTTTTGTTTTTCTTAGAACTACTAGACCCTTTAATACAACCCACTTGGGAGGAGGAGGATGGACCTAGTTGGAGGTAGGATTGAAGCTCAAAATTCAGAGCAGTTTTGGGAGCTCCTCAAATTGTGTTCAATGTAGCACAAAATTGTGCATAAAAATGAAAAGAAGAGGAAACATAAATTTGCAGAATGTAAAGAGGGAATTGGGGAAGGTGATTGCAAGAATTAAAGGCTGGAAATAAAGTGCAGAAATGGAAGAAAGGGCAAAACGAAAATGACCAAAATTAAAGGGGAAAGGGGCTGAAAATTAAAGCATAAACTAAGAACCAGAATTGTAAATTGCAAGAAGGTAAATGGCAGAATGTAAATTGCAGAAAAATAATTCCTAAGCTAGGCGCCACTCCACTAGCTAGAGGAAGCTAGGAAGATAAGCCAAGTTCCACCACATTGAGGCTCCAATGATAAGGAAAAGGGTCTTAACCTCAAGAACAAGCAAGAGGAGAAGAAAGAGAAGAGAAAGCTGCTCTCTCAAGGGAATTTCGGATTCCAATAGCATAAAATGACCAAAGGTGCCATTTGCTTACATTAAGCCCTTATTTATAGGAAAAAAGGAAGGGGGCTGCTTGGTTGTGGGTTTGGGCTGCCCTTAGCCAACCAAGCTCTTAACCTAAGCCTGTTCCTATTCTAAATAACCTATTCTTATTCCATGTTGGAATAAGCTATTCTCACTTTTACAACTTAAAGAAAAATACAACCAAATTAAATTTAGGAAAATTTTCAGTTTTATTATCCTTAAGCTAAAAATTTCTGAAAGCCAATTTCCATGCTCACATCATCCTCTCCCCTTAAAAGCATTCGCCCCTCGAATGGCAATCACCAATTTCTGCAAAACAAAGGACACAAATAAGAGTAGAAGAGAGCATGTGGTTATGGAAGAAAGAAAATTATGGAGAATGCCAGATCAAATACGAACCTCTTTAATTTTTCAAATAGTCGTAAACATTGGAAAGCAAATTTGACTAGGAACAAAGGTTGATTCGATTTTGGTAAGCTCATAGTTATTAACAAACATGTCCCAAGTAAACTTACGTGCTTTGATCCATTTTCTTTTCCCTAAAGAGATCTTAGTGCTATGAATATTTGTAATTACTAACAAATTAAGCATCCTAGACGCATTATCATAAAACAAGGATTGAAGCATGCTAGGGACCTTTATATGTGAGAATTCACTATCACTGTGAAGCATATGAGACAGTGGTGATAATCTAGGCATATGAATGGATCTAGACACATGATCTCCAACAAATTTTGCAACAATGGTGTCCCAAATGTTGGTAGAAGGCTGAGTTCCATCTCTTGATTACTCTTGTAAAGGAGAACATTTCAACCCTATGATAGGTGAAAGGAATTGAGGAACACTAGGCACTAAGTTTTCTTGATGTTCAATACCCTTTACAGGTGGCAACCCTAGAGGTAACTCTTTTGGGAATACATCTTGGAACTCTTCTAGAAGTTCACTAGACTCAAGGTTTGGTTGAGTATTCAAGCAATACTCTTTGCACATGAGCATGTACATGGGTTGTCTAGCTAGAAGAGTTTGCCTAATTTCTCCTTGATTGATGAAGAGGTTTTTAACCTTTTCCACATGTCTCAACCTTCTTATTTTTTTAAATTCTTTCCTTTAATTCCCTTCTTTTCTTTCTCTCTCTTTCTTTTCATTTGTACTTGATCTTCTTTACAAACCTCACTAGGAGCCAAGGGAACTAAGGTGACCTTTTGGGGAATTGAAAACAAAGGAATACCTATTGCTATGCCCATCATGGTGAACTTTCCTATCAAATTGCCATGGCCTTCCCAAGAGCACATGACTTGCTTCCATGGGCACAACATCACAAGTTACTTGGTCAAGATACCTACCTATGGAAAAGGCAACTAAGACTTGCTTATCCACTAAGAGGTCCCCATTGTCACTCAACCATTGCAACTTGTAAGGCCTAGGATGTGGGGTAGTGGTTAATCCTAACTTTTTGTACTAGCCTAGCACTAGCCACGTTGGCAACTTCCATCTATAATCAAAGAACATGTCTTCCCCCCAATCACACACCTTGTGTGAAAAATATTTTCTTGGCTTCATCTTCCCCATGACCATGCTTCCTAGTAATCTCCTAACAACAAGAAGATCACCTTCTGGGGCATACTCTAATCCTTCTTCACTAGAAGAGCTAGTGGCACTAGAGCTAGAGTTTTCACTTGAGGATTCCAAAGATGAGACTTGTCCATTATCTCTAAGGATCATGCTCTTCTTGTTAGGGCATTGAGAGGCAATGTGCCCTGTCCCAAACACTTGAAACACTTAATGGATGATTCCTTTTTATCGGAGGGGATGGGGTGTTGGCCTTTTCTTTTTGGATCTTTAATTTCCCTAGGATCTTTAGGGTTAAAAGGAACATCCTTGTGGCCTTCCTTCCTCTTATTTTCCTTCCAAGAAGGCTTTTGAGGCTGAGTATCTACTCTTACCTTTTCCTATGGAGTTGTTGTTCTACCTTTTGGGCTTGGTGGTAGAGTTCATTCAAACTCATATAGTTGTGAGTTCCACAACATCCCTAATCTCATCCTTAAGCCCTTCAAGGAATCTTGCCATTCTAGCCTCCTCACATTCTTCTATGTTGGCTCTAATGATGGCTACCTCCATATCTTTGTAGTACTCATCAACAGTTCTATTACCTTGGGTTAATCTTTGAGCCTATTATGAAGCTCCCTAAGGTAATGAGGTGGTACATACCTATTCCTAAGGATGGCTTTCATTTCTTCCCAAGTCTCAATAGGATGAAACCTTGCTCTCTCTTTCACTAGCTTATCCCACCAAATCAAAGCATAGTCTGAAAATTCAAGACTAGCTAGCTTACCCTATGTTCCCTCCTTTACTTCATAGCACATGAAAAATTTGCTCTACCTTCAACTCCCATGATAGGTAGATTTCGTGGTCATTCAACCTTGAAATTTTGGAATTCTAAACTTGGTTCCATCTATTCTTTCTTGGTTTCCATTTTCTCTCCTACCTCTATTCCTAATCCTAGAAGAAGCTCTATGACTATGATGGCTAGGAGAATGTCTATCTCTACTTCTATGGATCCTACTCCTAGATGAATTTCTAACCCTAAGTGGAGACCTAGATGATTCCCTATCACTTCATGCCTACCTTGATTCCCACCCCTGTGATTATTCCTTTGGTTTCTTCTAGGGGATTCATAGAATTCTTCTTGTGAAAGTTCCTCCCTAGGTGAATCAATTTTATTTTTGTTTTTCTTAGAACTACTAGACCCTTCATTTTGTTTCTTTTTAAACAAAGTCTCATTCCTCTTTTCTAGTTCATACAAGCGATCTTCAAATTGTTCACTTTGTTTTCTTAACATTTTTTCAAAGGTTTGGGTAAGGGCTTCTAGTTGTAACCTATTGAAGCTAGGTGGATAATCATTTTCACTCATGATGCTCTCCACTCAAGACACAAGATATGAAACAAATCAATTAAGAAAATCACAAATATTCTAAGTACAAATTCCTACCACATAAAACACTTGAACAATTAAGAAATTAAAATGCAGAAAGTTAATTGGTTTCTTACACAAACCAAGGTCCAAGATAGGGAAAGATAAGTAACAAGTAGTCACATAGGCTAAGTTGTAACCTAGCAATTATGAAAACCCCTTATTACTCCTTTCAACAAGCACACTTAGACTCCCCCTTATGGCTCCTTAAAACCACACAAAGGCCTTGGAACTTACACACAATTACTAACAAAATTACAAGGAAAATTCCTAAGTACAAACTAAATCAAAAGGATTACAATATTATAACCCTACTACAACCAAATTCTAAAACTACACCAAAAAGAAAGTCCTAATAAGAGAAATCCTAATCTATTACAAATGGGTAAATTCTTCAAGTCAAGCTTCAAGTCCAAGTCTTCTCCAAGTTCAGCTCCAAGTCAAACAAAATTTCTTTCTTAGGGCTGCATACAAATTAAACAAAGAATGCTTTGTAAACCAAGAAATTGTTAGCACAATTAAAACCAATTACTTCCTTCCTCACCAAGTGTTTGCCACTCTTAGTCACTCAATTTGGTCTTGCTTTACCCTTGAAGAAAAGACACATATTCAACTTAAAATTAGAGGCCTTGATGTTTCCAATGTGGTAAAAACTCAACTCATCCAGAATTCAAGAATGGACAAAACATAGGAATTTTGGGGACAAACAAGAAACTCTTATCACAAAAATTAGCTAAACTCAAAGGGATTAAAATTGTGACAAACTAGAATTCAAAGAAGACAAGCAACAATTAAGTGGTGAAAAAAAAGGCACTCAAAAGGAATTCAAGAAGGATGAATGGATTACAAACTTGTGTGAATTGTTCTTAAAACTGAACTTAACCTTTCTTTGAAAGAAAATCATTCATATGCATCATAGTTCATTCAAGAGGATAAATCCAACTCAAGTTGTTCAACACACTTCAATTGATCCCAAACTCAACTCAAATATTACAATTGAAATACAATAAAATGAAACTTGAAGATCATTCAACTCTGAATTTTTTTTTTACTTTTTTTTTTGAAAAAAATTCTGCCCAGATTTTTTTTCACGTTTTTTTTCGTTTTTTTTTCTTTTTTTTTTTTTGTTTTCTTTGTTGATTCTGATTCTTTTTTGCCTTGTATCTTTTAGGAAGTGTAATGTACACTTATATCACTCCAAAACCAGCACAGGATTAACACTTAAACACCCAACAACAATATTTTCAAAGATCAAACACAAACTTCCTCAAGAACACATGAAGAACAGTGATGAACATGATGAACAATTTGCAGAATTTTGCCAAAATAATTGAGGGGTTTTTGAGGCAACAATGATCAAGTTTCAATTTCAACAACAAAACCCACAAATTCCAAAGGATTTGAGAGAACAATAGATGTGTTCTTGCTGGAAATACCCATAAAAAAACCAGAAAAGGGGTTCTTCAATTTCTTGACATTTTGATGCAATTTTGAGCAAATTCACCGATTAAATTGATGTTTAAGCAAGGATCCAACAATGTATGACTCAAAGCAACACAAATTACATGTGAATTCAAGCAAGAAGGGGCTGAAAATATGCAGAAAAACTGGAAGAAAAACAGAGACGAAAATGGGAGAAGAAGATGATGAAAAATGAAGGAGAAAAGTGAGAGAAGTTACCTCCAAACAACAAGCTCTGATACCACATAATACAACCCACTTGGGAGGAGGAGGATGGACCTAGTTGGAGGTAGGATTGAAGCTCAAAATTCAGGGCAGTTTTGGGAGCTCCTCAAATTGTGTTCAATGTAGCACAAAATTGTGCATAAAAATGAAAAGAAGAGGAAACATAAATTTGCAGAATGTAAAGAGGGAATTGGGGAAGGTGATTGCAAGAATTAAAGGCTGGAAATAAAGTGCAGAAATGGAAGAAAGGGAAAAACGAAAATGACCAAAATTAAAGGGGAAAGGGGCTGGAAATTAAAGCATAAACTAAGAACCAGAATTGTAAATTGCAAGAAGGTAAATTGGCAGAATGTAAAATTGCAGAAAAATAATTCCTAAGCTAGGCGCCACTCCACTAGCTAGAGAAAGCTTAGAAGATAAGCCAAGTTCCACCACACATTGAGGCTCCAATGATAAGGAAAAGGGTCTTAACCTCAAGAACAAGCAAGAGGAGAAGAAAGAGAAGAGAAAGCTGCTCTCAAGGGAATTTGATTCCAATAGCATAAAATGACCAAAGGTGCCATTTGCTTACATTAAGCCCTTATTTATAGGAAAAAAGGAAGGGGGCTGCTTGGTTGTGGGTTTGGGCTGCCCTTAGCCAACCAAGCTCTTAACCTAAGCCTGTTCCTATTCTAAATAACCTATTCTTATTCCATGTTGGAATAAGCTATTCTCACTTTTACAACTTAAAAAAAAAATACAACCAAATTAAAATTAGGAAAAATTTCATTTATTATCCTTGCTGTAAATTTCTCTGAAAGTCAATTTCCATTATACCTATCACTCTCATGCCTACCTTGATTGCACAAATGATTATTCCTATGAAGTTTCTTCTTAGGGATTCAAGAATTCCGAAAGTTCCTCCCTAGGTGAATCAATTTTATTTTTCCACCAGGTTCTTAGAACTACTAGACCCTTCATTTTGTTTCTTTTTAAACAAAGTCTCATTCCTCTTTTCTAGGTCATACAAGCGATCTTCAAATTGTTCACTTTGTTTTCTTAACATTTTTTCAAAGGTTTGGGTAAGGGCTTCTAGTTGTAACCTATTGAAGCTAGGTGGATAATCATTTTCACTCATGATGCTCTCCACTCAAGACACAAGATATGAAACAAATCAATTAAGAAAATCACAAATATTCTAAGTACAAATTCCTACCACATAAAACACTTGAACAATTAAGAAATTAAAATGCAGAAAGTTAATTGGTTTCTTACACAAACCAAGGTCCAAGATAGGGAAAGATAAGTAACAAGTAGTCACATAGGCTAAGTTGTAAACCTAGCAATTATGGAACCCCCTTATTACTCCTTTCAACAAGCACACTTAGACTCCCCTTTATGGCTCCTTGGTTCCACACAAAGGCCTTGGAACTTACACACAATTACTAACAAAATTACAAGGAAACTTCCTAAGTACAAACTAAATCAAAAGGATTTGGTATTATAAACCTACCACAACCAAATTCTAAAAAATTACACCAAAAAGAAAGTCCTAGTAAGAGAAATCCTAATCTATTACAAATGGGTAAATTCTTCAAGTCAAGCTTCAAGTCCAAGTCTTCTCAAGTTCAGCTCCAAGTCAAACAAAATTTCTTTCTTAAGGCTGCATACAAAATTAAACAAAGAATGCTTTGCAAACCAAGAAATTGTTAGCACAATTAAAACAAATTACTTCCTTCCTCACCAGTGTTTGCCACTCTTAGTCACTCAATTTGGTTTTGCTTTACCCTTGAAGAAAAGACACATATTCAACTTAAAATTAGAGGCCTTGATGTTTCCAATGTGGTAAAAACCCAACTCATCCAGAATTCAAGAATAGACAAAACATAGGAATTTTGGGGACAAAAAGAAACTCTTATCACAAAAATTAGCTAAACTCAAAGGGATTAAAATTGTGACAAACTAGAATTCAAAGAAGACAAGCAACAATTAAGTGGTGAAAAAAATAAGGCACTCAAAAGGAATTCAAGAAGGATGAATGGATTACAAACTTGTGTGAATTGTTCTTAAAACTGAACTTAACCTTTCTTTGAAAGAAAATCATTCATGTGCATCATAGTTCATTCAAGAGGATAAATCCAACTCAAGTTGTTCAACACACTTCAATTGATCCCAAACTCAACTCAAATATTACAATTGAAATACAATAAAATGAAACTTGAAGATCATTCAACTCTGGAATTTTTTTTTTTTTTTTTTTTTTTTTTTTGAAAAAAATTCTGCCCAGATTTTTTTTTTCCGTTTTTTTTTTCTTTTTTTTTGTTCTTTGTTGATTCTTGCTTTTTTGCCTTGTATCTTTTAGGGAAATGTAATGTACACTTATATCACTCCAAAACCAGCACAGGATTAACACTTAAACACCCAACAACAATATTTTCAAAGATCAAACACAAACTTCCTCAAGAACACATGAAGAATAGTGATGAACATGATGAACAATTTGCAGAATTTTGCCAAAATAATTGAGGGGTTTTTGAGGCAACAATGATCAAGTTTCAATTTCAACAACAAAACCCACAAATTCCAAAGGATTTGAGAGAACAATAGATGTGTTCTTGCTGAAATACCCATAAAAAACAGAAAAAGGGGTTCTTCAATTTCTGACATTTTGATGCAATTTTGAGCAAATTCACCGATTAAATTGATGTTTAAGCAAGGATCCAACAATGTATGACTCAAAGCAACACAAATTACATGTGAATTCAAGCAAGAAGGGGCTGAAAATATGCAGAAAAACTGAAGAAAAACAGAGACGAAAATGGGAGAAGAAGATGATGAAAAATGAAGGAAAAAGGAGAGAAGTTACCTCCAAACAACAAGCTCTTGATACCACATAATACAACCCACTTGGGAGGAGGAGGATGGACCTAGTTGGAGGTAGGATTGAAGCTCAAAATTCAGGGCAGTTTTGGGAGCTCCTCAAATTGTGTTCAATGTAGCACAAAATTGTGCATAAAAATGAAAAGAAGAGGAAACATAAATTTGCAGAATGTAAAGAGGGAATTGGGGAAGGTGATTGCAAGAATTAAAGGCTGGAAATAAAGTGCAGAAATGGAAGAAAGGGCAAAACGAAAATGACCCAAAATTAAAGGGGAAAGGGGCTGAAAATTAAAGCATAAACTAAGAACCAGAATTGTAAATTGCAAGAAGGTAAATGGCAGAATGTAAATTGCAGAAAAATAATTCCTAAGCTAGGCGCCACTCCACTAGCTAGAGGAAGCTAGGAAGATAAGCCAAGTTCCACCACATTGGAGGCTCCAATGATAAGGAAAAGGGTCTTAACCTCAAGAACAAGCAAGAGGAGAAGAAAGAGAAGAGAAAGTTGCTCTCAAGGGAATTTCGGATTCCAATATCATAAAATGACCAAAGGTTCATTTGCTTACATTAAGCCCTTATTTATAGGAAAAAGGAAGGGGGCTGCTTGGTTGTGGTTTGGGCTGCCCTTAGCCAACCAAGCTCTTAACCTAAGCCTGTTCCTATTCTAAATAACCTATTCTTATTCCATGTTGGAATAAGCTATTCTCACTTTTACAATTTAAAGAAAAATACAACCAAATTAAAATTAGGAAAATTTTCAATTTTATTATCCTTAAGCTAAAAATTTCTCTTGAAAGCCAATTTCCATGCTCACATCAGGGTTCAAGGTTCCAGGGTTCCAGGGTTCGGGGTTCCAGGGTTCCAGGGTTCAGGGTTCCAAGGTTCTAGGGTCCATGGTTCAGGGTTCCAGGGTTCAGGGTTCAAGGGTTCATGGTTCCGGGTTCTAGGGTTCAAGGTTCCAGAGTTCAGGGTTCCGGGTTCAGGGTTCCGGGTTCCAGGGTCCAGCGTTCCACTATTCAGGGTTCTAGGTTCCAAGGTTCAGGGTTTCAGGGTTCAAGGTTCCGGTCAAGGTTCCAGGGTTCAGTGGTTCCAGGGTTCAGGGTTCCATGGTTCAAGGTTCCGGGTTCCATGGTTCCGAGTTCAGTGGTTCCATGGTTCAAAGTTCCGGTGGTTCCGGGTCCAAATCCGTGCTCGTGGTTCCGGGTGGTGGTTCCGCTTCCGAGGTTCGATTCCAGTGGTTCCAAGGTTCCGTGGTTCCCGGTTCCGGATTCAAGGTTCTAGGGTTCCTAGGTTCGGGTTCGTGGTTCCAGTGGTTCGTGGTTCAAGGTTCAAGAGTTCACATGTTCGGGGTTCCAGGGTTCAGGGTTCCGTAGGGTTCCAGGGTTCCGGAGTTCAGGGTTCCAGGGTTCAAGGTTCCAGGGTTCCAGGTTCCGGGTTGTTCATCAGGGTTCCAGGGTTCCCCGGGTTCCAGGGTTCCGTGGTTCGGGTTCCGGTTTCGGTTCCAGGTTCAAGGTTCCGGGGTTCAAGGTTCCGGGGTGTCGGGTTCCAGGTTCCGAGTTTCGGGTTCCGGGGTTCGTGGTTCGGGGTTCACGGGTTCCGTGGTTAGTGTTCAAGGTTCCGGGGTTCGGGGTTCAGGGTTCCGTGGGTTCCGTGGTTCAAGGGTTCAAGGTTCTAGGGGGTTCCGGGGGTTCGAGGTTTTTCTAGGGTTCGTGGTTCTAGGAATCGTGTTCCGGGGTTCGGGGTTCCGTGGTTCAAGTTTCCAAGGTTCGGGGTTCCAAGGTTCGGGGGTTCCAAGGTTCGGGTTCCGGTTCGTAGGGGTTCCGGGTTCCAGGTTCCAAGGTTCAAGTTCCGGGGTTCAGGGTTTCAATGTTCCGGTTCCAGTTCCGTGGTTCGGTTCAATCGTGGTTCCAGGGTTCCGGTTAAGGTTCCCGGGTTCGGGGTTCTAGGGTTTAGGTTCCAGGGTTAAGGTTCCTGGTTCAAGGGTTCTAGGTTCAGGGTTCCGGGTTCAAGGTTCCACGGGTTCCGGAGGTTCGTGGTTCCAAGGTTCTCAGGTTCCAGGTTCCGTGGTTCAAGGTTCAGGGTTCATGGTTCCAGGGTTCGGGTTCCGGGTTCGGGTTCCAAGTGGTTCCAGGGTTAAGGTTCCGGGGTTCCAGTGGTTCCAAGGTATAGGGTTCCGTGGTTCAGATTCGGGTTCCGTGGTTCCCGGGTTCACGGTTCCAAGTTTCGGGGTTCCGGGTTCCGGGGTTCAGGTCTGGTTCAAGGGTTCAGCGTTCCATGGTTCCAGGGGTTCAGTGGTTCCAAGGTTCCAGGGTTCCAGGTTCCGGGTTCCAGGGTTTGGGTTCCAGTGTTCCGTGGTTCCATGGTTCGGGGTTCGAGGGTTCCAGGGTTTCCGAGGGTTCCAGGGTTCCGGGTTTAGGGTTCCAATGTTCCAAGGTTCAAGGTTCTAGGTTCCAGGGATCCAGGGTTCAAGGGTTCAGGGTTCCAAGGTTCCAGGGTTCGTGGTTCGTGGTTCAATGGTTCTTGGTTCCAGGGTTCAGTGGTTCCAAGGTTCCAAGGGTTTAGGGTTTAGGTTCCAGGGTTCGGGGTTCCAAGGTTCAGGTTCCGAGGGTTCTTGGTTCCAAGGGTTAAGTTCGGGTTCAAGGTTCGGGTTCCAGGGTTCGGGGTTCCAGGGTTCCAGGTTCCGGGGGTTCGGGGTTCCGGGGTTCCGGGGTTCCGGTTCCAGGGTTCGGGTTCGGGGTTCCGGTTCCGTGGTTCCAGGGTTCCGTGGTTCAGCAGGGGCTCGGGGTTCCGTTCGGTTCAAGGTTCGGGGTTCCGGGGTTCGGTGGTTCCATGTGGTTCCAGGGTTCCGTGGTTCCGGTGGGGGTTCTAGGTTCCAGGGTTCCGGGGTTCAGGGTTCCAGGGTTCCGGGGGTTCAGGGTTCCAGGGTTCCGGGTTCGTTCGGTTCCGTGTTCCAGGGTTCACTTCCACGATTCAAGGTTCCGGGTTCAAGGTTCCAAGGTTCCAGGGTTCCGGGGTTCGGGTTCCAAGGTTCCGGTTCGGGTTCCGGGTTTCGGGGTTCCAGGGTTCCAGGGTTCCGGGGTTCACGGTTCCGGTTCCGGGTTCCGGGGTTCGGGTTCCGGGTTCAGGTTCCGGGGTTCCCGGGGGTTCCGGGTTCGGGGTTCCGGGTTCCACGGTTCAAGGTTCCGGGGTTCCGGGGTTCCAATGGTTCCAGGGTTCCAAGGTTCGGGGTTCAGGGTTCCGGGGTTCGGGGGTTCCGGGGTTCGGGTTCCGTGGTTCGGGGTTCGGGGTTCTAGGCTCCGGGTTCAGGGGTTCCAGGGTTCGGGGTTCCGGGGTTCCGAGGGGTTCATGGTTCCAAGGTTCCAGGGTTCTAGGGTTCAAGGTTCCATGGTTCAGGTTCCAATGTTTCGGGTTCCATGGTTCGGGGTTCCGGGTTCAGGTTCCAGGGTTCAGGGTTCCAAGTTCGTTTCCAGGGTTCCGGGGTTCCGGGGTTCTAGGGTTCCAGGGTTCCGTGGTTCGGGGTTCCGGGTTCACGGGTTCCGGGTTCTATGGTTCGGGGGTTCGGGTTCGTAGGTTCCGGGTTCCAGGTTCGGGTCCAAGGGTTCGGGGTTCCGATTCCGGGTTCTAGGGTTCCGGGGTTCAAGGGGTTCCGGGGTTCCGTGGTTCGGGTTCCGAGGGTTCGGGGTTCGGTTCCGGGGTTCCAGGTTAAGGGTTCCATGGTTCGGTTCCGGTTCCGAGGTTAGGGTTCCGGGTTCCGGGGTTCAGGTTCCAGGGTTCGGGATTCCGGGGTTCGGGGGTTCAAGGGTTCGTTCCACGTTCCGGGGTTCCATGGTTCAAGGGGTTCAGGGTTCCGGGTTCGGGGTTCCAGGTTCAAGGTTCCAGGGTTCGGGGTTCCAATGTTCCGGGTTCAAGGTTCCGTGGTTCGGGGTTCGGGGGTTCCATTGGTTCCACGGTTCAAGGTTCCGGGGTTCCAGGGGTTCTAGGTTCCAAGGTTTAGGGTTCCAAGGTGTCAGGGTTCCAGGGTTCCGGGTTCAAGGGTCGGGGGTTCCAAGGTCCGGGGTTTAGGGTTCCCGGGTTTCCGGGTTCCGGGGTTCGGGGTTCCGGGGTTCCAGGGTTCCGGGTTCCATTGTTCCAAGGTTCTGGGTTCCAGGGTTCAAGGTTCCGGGTTCCAAGGTTCAGGGTTCAGGTTCCAGGTTCCGGGTTTAAGATTTAAGGTTCCAGGGTTCGGGGTTCTAGGGTTAAGGGTTCCAGGGTTCCAGGGTTCCGGGTTCCAGGGTTCAATGGTTCAAGTTCCAGGGTTCGGGGTCATGGTTTAGGGTTCAGGGTTTAGGGTTCTGGGTTCGGGTTCTGGGTTCCGGGGTTCCGGGTTCGGGGTTCCGGGGTTCAGGTTCCAGGGTTCGTGGTTCCAAGGTTCACGGTTCCGGGTTCGTTCGGTTCCGGGTTCAAGGTTCCGGGTTCCAGGGTTCCCGGGGTTCCGGGTTCCCGTTCCGGGTTCCAGGGTTCGGGGTTCCAGGGTTCCGGGTTCCGGGGTTCCATGGTTCCGCTCGGGTTCCATGGTTCGGTTCCGGGTTCCAGTTCCGGGTTCGGGTTCCAGGGTTCGGGGTTCCAGGGTTCCAAGGTTCCAATGTTCCAAGGTTCAAGGGTTCGGGGTTCCGGGGTTCAGTTCCGGGGTTTAGGTTCGGGGTTCCATGGTTCCGGGGTTCGGGTTCCAGGTTCGGGGGTTCCGGGGTTCGGGGTTCTAGGGTTAAGGGTTCCCGGGGTTCAGGGTTCGGGTTCCGGGTTAGGGTTCGTGGGGTTCCAGGTTCCAAGGTTCCAAGGTTCCGGGTTTGGGTTCCGGGTTCCAGGTTCCGGGTTCCGAGGTTCAGGTTCCGGGGTTCAAGGTTCCGGGGTTTAGGGTTCCGGGGTTCAGTTCCGTGGTTCCCGGGGTTCGGGATTCCTTGGTTGAGGGTTCCGGGTTCCAAGGTTCCGGGTTCCAAGGGTTCAGGGTTCCAGGGTTCCAGGGTTCAGTTCCAGAGGTTCGGGGTTCCGGGTTCCGGGTTCCATGGTTCCAGGGTTCCGGGGTTCCAGGGTTTAGGGTTCCGGGGTTCAGGGTTCCGTGGTGTTCCAGGGTTCCGGTTCGGTTCCGGTTCGGGTTCCGGGGTTCGGGTTCCGGGGTTTGGTTCAGGGTTCCAGGGTTCCCGGGTTCAGGGTTCCACGGTTCCGGTTCCAGGGTTTAGGGTTTCCGGGTTCAAGGTTCCGGGGTTCATGGGTTTAGGGTTCCGGGGTTCCGGGGTTCGTGGTTCCGGGTTCCGGGTTCGGGTTCCGGGTTCCAAGTTCGAGGTTCGGTGGTTCCGTGGTTCCGTGTTGAGGTTAAGGGTTCTAGGGTTCAACGGTTCAGGGTTTAGGTTCCAGGGTTCAGGGTTCCAGGGTTCAGGGTTCCGGTTCCAATGGTTCCAAGGTTCAGGGTTCCGGGGTTCCAGGTTCCGGGTTTCGTGGTTCCGGGGTTCAAGGGTTCCAGGGTTCCGGGGTTCCCAGGTTCCCGAGGTTCCAAGGTTCCAGGGTTCCGGGGTTCTAAGGTTCATGGTTCCGGGTTCCAGGGTTCCGGGTTCCGGGGTTCCGGGTTCCAAGTTCGAAGGTTCCGGGGTTCCAAGGTTCAGGGTTCCATGGTTCCGGTTCAGGGTTCCGGGTTCCATTGTTCCAAGGTTCCCGGGTTCAGGGTTCCAGGTTCCAGGGTTCAGGGTTCAAGGGTTCCAAGGTTCCAGGGTTAAGGGTTCCAGGGTTCCAGGGGTTTCAGGTTCCAGGGTTTCAGGGTTCCAGGGTCCGGGTTCCCGGGTCTTCGGGGTTCAGGGGTTCCGGGTTCCAGGGTTCGGGGTTCTAGGTTCAGGTTCCGGGTTCGGGTTCCAATGTTCCGAGGTTCAGGGTTCGGGGTTCCAGGGTGGTGGTTCCGGGGTTAAGGGTTCCGTGGTTCGGGTTCAGGGTTCAGGGTTCCATGGTTCTGGTTCCAGGGTTCCAGGGTTCCAAGGTTCAATGTTCCAGGGTTCCAGGGTTCCGTGGTTCCAAGGTTCCAAGGGTTCGTGGTTCAAGGGTTCGGGTTCCAAGGTTCAGGGGTTTTAGGGTTCAAGGTCGTGGTTCCAGTGGTTCCAATGTTCGTGGTTCCGAAGGTTCGGGTTCCGGGGTTCGTGGTTCCAGGGTTCCAGGGTTCCGTGGGTTCAGGGTTCGTGGTTCGGGGGTTCCGTGGTTCAGGGGTTCCGTGGTTCGTGGTTCCCGGGTTCTAGGGTTACACGGTTCGTGGGTTCAAGGGTTCAAGGTTCCAGGGTTCCAGGGTTCGGGGTTCCAGGGTTCACGGTTCCAAGGTTCACGGTTCCGGGGGTCAAGGGTTCGCAGGTTCCGAGGGTTCCAGGGTTCAAGGTTCAAGGTTCAGGGTTCCATGGTTCAGGGTTCCAGGGTTAGGGTTCCAGGTTTAGGGTTCCAGGGTTCAGGGTTCCGGGTTCGGGGTTAAGGGTTCAAGGGTTCAAGGTTCCGTGGTTCCGGGGTTCCGGGGTTCCGGGTTCACGTTTAGTGTTCCATGGTTCCGAGGGTTCCGTGGTTCCAGGGTTCCAGGTTCAAGGTTCCAGGGTGTCCATTTCCAGGGTTCCGTGGTTCCAATGTTCCAGGTTCAAGAGGTCAGGGTTCCAGGGTTCAGGGTTCTGGTTCAAGGGTTCCGGGGTTCCGGGGTTTAGGGTTCTAGGGTTCCATGGTTCCCGGGGTGGTTCCAAGGTTCGGGTTCCAAGGTTCCTGGGTTCCAGGGTTCCGGGGTTCCAAGGTTCCAGGGTTCTAGGGTTCCGGGTTCAGAGTTTCGGGGTTCCGGGTTCCGGGGTTCGTGGTTCCATTGTTCTTGGTTCCAGGTTCCGGGTTCCCGGGGTTCCAGGTTCAAGGTTCTAGGGGTTGTTCCAAAGGTTGTTCCAATGTTCCAGGGTTCCAAGGTTTAGGGTTCAGGGTTCCGGGTTCCAGGGTTCAGGGTTCCAAGGTTCCGGGTTCCAGGGTTCAGGGTTCAATGGTTCAAGGTTCGGGGTTCAGGGTTCCATGGTTCAGGGTTCCAGGGGTTTGGGTTCCAGGGTTCAGGGTTCGAGGGTTCCGGGGTTCCAAGGTTCCATGGTTCCGGGTTCCGGGTTCAGGGTTCCGGGGTTCCGGGTTCAGGTTCGGGTTCCATGGGTCCGGGGTTCGGTCCGTGTTCCAGGTTCCGGGTTCCAGGGTTCCGGGTTCCGTGGGATCCAGGGTTCAGGGTTCCAGGGTTCAAGGTTCCAAGGTTCGAGGGTTCCAGGGTTCAGGGTTCAGGGTTCTAGGGTTCCATGGTTTAAGGTTCCGGTGGTTCAGGGTTCCAGGGTTCCAGGGTTCCAGGGTTCTAGGTTCCGGGTTTAGGGTTCAAGGTTCCGGGTTCCGTTCCAAGGTTCCGGGGTTCAGGTTTACGCGGTTCCAAGGTTCGAGGTTCCGGGTTCCAGGTTCCAGTGGTTCAGTGGTTTCAATGTTCCAGGGTTCCGGGGTTCAGGGTTCCGTGGTTCCAGGGTTCCAGTGGTTCACGCTTAAGGGTTCCGGGGTTCCGGGTTCGGGGTTCTAGGTTCGGGTTCCGGGTTCAGGGTTCCGGGTTCACGGTTCCAGGGATTCATGGTTCGATGGTTCCGGGGTTCAATGGTTCTAGGGTTCCGGTGTCCGGGTTCCGTGGTTCGGGTTCCGGGTTCGGGTTCCAGGGTTCCAGGGTTCTTGGTTCGGGGTTCGGGTTCCGGGGTTCGAGGTTCCAAGGTTCCCGGTTCCAGGTTAAGGGTTCCGGGGTTCAGGGGTTCATGGTTAGTGGTTCCAGGGTTCGGGTTCGGGATCAGGTTCTAGGGTTCGGGGTTCCGTGGTTCCGGGGTTCGAGGGTTCGGGGTTCAAGGGTTCCATGGTTCCGGGGTTCGGGGTTCCGAGGTTCGGGGGTTCTAGGGTTCAAGTTCCAGGGTTCCAAAGGTTCAATGTTCCAGGGTTCAAGGTTCGTGTTCCGGTTCGGGGTTCAGGGGTTCCACGGTTCACGTTCCGGGTTCGGGGTTCCGGTTCGGGGTTCAGGGGTGGTTCCAAGGTTCGGGGTTCCGAGGGTTCCGGGGTTCCGGGGTTCCGGTTCCAAGGTTCCATGGTTTAGGTTCATGTTTCAAGGTTGAGGTTCTCGGGTTCAAGGTTCCGGGGTTCGGGGTTCCATTGTTCAAGGTTCGAGGTTCCAGGTTCCAGGGGTTCTAGGGTTCAGGTTCTAGGGTTCGTGTTCCAATGTTCCGGGTTTCGAGTTTGGGTTCCATGGTTCGGGGTTCGGGTTAAGGGTTCAGGGTTCAACGGTTCCGGGGTTCAAGGGTTCAATGGTTCCGGGTTCGGTATCGGTTCCGGGGTTCGGGTTCAGGGTTCCGTGGTTCCAGGGTTTTGGGTTCGGGGTTCTAGGGTTCCATGGTTCCAAGGATTCTGGGGTTCGGGTTCGGGGTTCCAGGTTCCGGGTTCGGGGTTCGGTTCCGGTTCAGGGTTCCACGGTTCAAGGTTCCAGGGTTCGGGGTTCCGTTCGGGTTCCGGGTTCAGGTTCCGAGGGTTCCGTAGGTTCGTTGGTTCAGGTTCCAGTGTTCCGAGGTTCGGGGTTCCAGGTTCCCGGGGTTCAGGGTTCTAGGGTTCAGGTTCCGGGGGTTCCCGTGTTCCAATGTTCCAAGGTTCAAGGTTCCGGGGTTCCGTGGATTGGTGTTCAGGGTTCCGGGGTTGGTTCCGGGGTTCCAAGGTTCACGGTTCCGGGTTCAACGTTCCTGTGGTTCAATGGTTCCACGGTTCAAGGTTCCGGGTTCGGAGGGTTCAGGGTTAAAGGGTTCCAGGGTTTAGGGTTCCGGGGTTTAGGGTTCAGGGTTCCAGGGTTCAGGGTTCCAGGGGTTCGGGTTCCAGGGTTCCGGGTTCCGGTTAGGGTTCCGGGGTTCGGGTTCAGGTTCCATGGTTAGGTTCCAGGGTTCGTTCCAGGGTTCAGGTTTCCGGGGTTCCAAGGTTCCGAGGATCCGGGTTCAGAGGTTCAGGGTCCAGGGTTCGGGTTCCGGGGTTCGGGGGTTCTAGGGTTCATCCAGGTGTTCTAGGGTTCCGGGTTCCGGGGTTCCATGGTTCCGGGGTTCGGGGTTCCCGGGTTCCAGGGTTCTAGGGTTCGGGGTTCCAGGGTTTAGGGTTCCGGGGTTCAGCGATTCGGGGTTCCAGGTTCCAGGGTTCCGGGGTTCCGGGTTCCGGGGTTCACATTCCAGGGTTCGGGTTCGGGTTCCGGGGTTCGATGGGTTTAGGGTTCCAGGTTCCAGGGTTCCGGGTTCATGGTTCTAGGGTTCCGGGGTTCGGGTTCCGGGGTTCAAGGTTCGGGGTTCCGAGTTCCAAGGGTTCGGTTGGTTCACGGTTCCGGGTTCGGGGTTCCAAGGGTTCTAAGGGTTCGGGGGTTCCGGGTTCCGGGGTTCGGGGTTCCAGGGTTGGGGGTTCCGGGTTCAGGTTCCAATGGTTCCGGGTTCAAGGTTCCGGGGTTCCCGGGGTTCCGGGGGGGTTCCGGGTTTAGGGTTCCGGGGTTCAAGGGGGTTCACGTTCGGGGTTCTAGGTTCCAAGGTTCTAGGGTTCCGGGGTTCTAAGGTTCCGGGTTCCCGGTTTAGTTCAAGGGGTCCGGGTTCCGTGGTTCCAAGGTTCAGGGTTCCCGGGTTCAGGTTCTAGGTTCCATGGTTCCGGGGTTCCGGGTTCCGGGTTCAGGGTTCCAGGGGTTCCAGGTTCGGGGTTCCGGGTTCGGCGTTTCAAGAGTTCACGGGGTTCGGGTTCCGGGTTCGGGTTATAGGTTCGGGTTCCGGGGTTCCGGGGTTCACGGTTCCGGGGTTCCGGGTTCGGGGGTTCGGGTTCGTGGTTCCGGTTCCATGGTTGGTTCCGGGTTCAAGGTTCCGGGGTTCCGGGGTTCCAATGTTCCGGGGTTCAAGGTTCGGGGTTCTATTCCGGGGTTCTAAGGGTTCGGGGTTCAGGTATTCCGGGGTTTAGGGTTCCGGGTTCGTGGCTCAGGGTTCCAGGGTTCCAAGTTCCGGGGTTCCATGGTTCCAAGGTTCGGGGGTTCCAGGTTCGAATTTCCGGGTTCCGGGGGTCCAGGGTTCCAGGTTCTGGTTCAAGGTTCCAGGTTCCGGGTTCGAGGTTCCGTGTTCCGGGGTTCGGGGTTCCAGGGTTCGGGGTTCAGGGGTTCGGGTTCCAGGTTCCGGAGTTCGGGGTTCCAAGGGTTCCCGGTTCCGGGTTCCGGGGGTTCGGGGTTCAACGGTTCCAGGTTCAGTTCCAAGTTTCGGGTTCCAGGGTTCTAGGGTTCCGGGTTCCGGTTCGGGTTCCGAGTTCCAGGGTTCCGGGATTCCGGGTTCTCAGGGTTCGGGTTCCAAGGGTTCCGTTTTTCGGTGTTCCGAGGTTCCGGGTTCAAGGTTCGGGGTTCCATGGTTCCATAGTTCCGGGGTTAAGGGTTCCAGAGGTTCAGGGTTCCGGTTCCGGGTTCGGGGTTCTAGGTTCGGGTTCTAGGGTTCCCGGGTTCCGAGGGTTCAGGGGTTCCGGTTCCGGGTTCCGGGGTTCAGGTTCCATGGTTCCATGGTTCCGGGGGTTCGGGTTCCGGGGGTTCAAGGTTCCAGGTTCAAGGGTTCCGGTTCCATTGGTTCGGGGTTCCAGGGTTCCGGGTTCAAGTTCCGGGGTTCGGGGGTTCCACGGTTCAAGGTTCCATGGTTCCAAGGTTCAAAGTTCGGGGGTTCCGGGCTCCAGGGTTATGGGTTCCAAGGTTCGGGGTTCCAAGGTTCCGTCAGGTTCCAGGGTTCAGGGTTCCAAGGTTCCGGGTTCTAGGGTTCAGGGTTCCGGGGTTTCGGGGTTTAGGTTCCGGGTTCGAGGTTCCAGGGTTCGGTTCCGAGTTTCCGGGGTTCCGGTTCTGGGTTCAAGGGTTCGGGTTCGAGGTTCCGGGTTCGGCGGTTTAGGGTTCCGGGTTCGGGTTCCAGGGTTAAGGGTTCCAAGGTTCGTTTCCGGGGGTTCGATTCCGTGGTTCACGGGTTCAGGGTCACGGGTTCCAAGGGTTCCGGGGTTCCGAGGGTTCCGGGTTCGGGTTCTAGGTTCGAGGTTCCGGGGTTCCAGGTTCAAGGGTTCAGGGTTCCGGGTTCCGAGGTTCAGGGTTCCGGGTTCCAGGGTTCCGGGTTCCAGGGTTCGGGGTTCAGGGTTCGGGTTCAAGGGTTAAGGGTTCTAGGGTTCGAGGGTTCCGGGGTCCGAGTTCAGGTTCCGGGGTTCCATGGTTCGGTTCGGGGTTCCCGGTTCGGGTTCAAGGTTCTAGGTTCCTGGGTTCCGGGGTTCAGGGTTCCAATGTTCCAAGGTTCCAAGGTTCCGGGTTCCAGGTTCCGTGGTTCCGGGTTCGGGGTTCAAGGTTCCAGGTTCACGTTCCAGGGTTCCAGGTTCAGGTTCCGGGGTTCGGGTTCCGGGTTTAGGGTCCAGGGTTCCATGGTTCAAGGTTCAGGGGTTCCGGGGTTCAAGGTTCCAGGGTTCAGGGTTCAAGGTTCCGGGGGTTCCGGGTTCCGGTTCCAGGTTCCAGGTTCATGGTTCAAGGTTCCATGGTTCAGGGTTCCAGGGTTCCAAGGTTCAGGGTTCCAGGGTTCAGGGTTCAAGGTTCAAGGTTCAGGGTTCCGGGTTAGGGTTCAGGGGTTTAGGGTTCCAGGGTTTAGGGTTCCGGGTTCCATGTTCCAAGTTCGGGGTTCCAAGTTCCGGTTCCGGGGTTCGGGTTCCGTTAAGGTTCCGAGGGTTCCCAGGTTCCGGGGTTCCGTGGTTCAGGTTCGGGTTCCAGAGGTTCACGTTTCCGGTTCCGGTTTCCGGGTTCCGAGGTTTCGGGTTCCGGGGTTCGAGTTGGTTCCGAGGGTTCAGGGTTAAGGGTTTTAGGTTCGGGGTTCCGTGGTTCAAGGTTCAGGTTCCAAGGTTCGGCGTTTCCAGGGTTCCGGGGGTTCCGGGTTCCAGGTTCCGGGGTTCGGGGTTCCACGGGTTCAAGGTTCCAGGTTCGGGTTCCGAGGTGGGGTTCGTGGTTAAGGGTTCAAGGTTCCCGGTTCGGGTTTAGGGTTCCGGGTTTAGTTCGGGGGTTCCGGTGTTCAAGGTTCGGGTTCCTTGATTTTCAGGATTCAAAGGTTCCCAAGGGTTCTAGGGTTCCGGGGTTCAAGGTTCCGAGGTTCAGGGTTCCGGGTTCGGGTTCCGGGTTCCCGGGGGTTCGGGTTCCATGGTTCGGGTTCCAGGTTCAGGGTTCGGGTTCCAAGGTTCAGTTCAAGGTTGCAGGGTTCGGGGTTCCGGGGTTCCGGGTTCAAGGTTCCGGGTTCCGGGGTTTCAGGTTCCGGGGTTCGGGGTTCCGGTTTCCGGGGTTCGGGGTTAGGGTTCCGGGTTCCAGGTTCGGGGTTCCGGGGTTCAAGGGGTTCCATCCTTGTTTCCAGGTTCCGGGTTCGAGGGTTCCAGGGTTCCGATTCCAAGGTTCCGAGGTTCGGGTTCGAGGTTGAGGTTCCGGGTTTCCGAGTTCGGGGTTCCGGGTTCGGTAGTTCCGGTTTAGGGTTCCGGGTTCCAGGGTTCAAGTTCGAGGTTCCGGGGTTCCGGGTTCAAGGTTCCAAGTTTTTCAGGTTCGGGGTTCCGTTTCCGGGGTTCCAGGGTTCCGGGGTTCCATGGTTCAGGTTCGGGTTCCGGGTTCGAGGGTTCGTTTCCGAGGTTCAATGGTTCCGGGGTTTAAGGTTCCGGGGTTCCGTGGGGTTCCGAGGTTCTAGGGTTCGGTTCCGTGGTTCCAGTTCCGTAAGGGTTCGGGAGTTTCTAGGGTTCCGGTTTAAGGTTCTAGGGTTTAGGTTCCAGGTTCGAGGTTCAGGGGTTCATGGTTCCGTTCCGGGTTCCGGGGTTCCAAGGTTCCCGGGTTCGAGGGTTCCAGGGTTCGGGTTCGGGTTCCGGGGTTCCGGGGGTTCAGGGTTCCGGTTCGTGGTCCAGGTTCAAGGTTGGTTCCGGGGTTCCGGGGTTCATGGTTCAGGGTTCGTGGTTCCGGGGTTCCACGGGTTCCGGGGTTCCGGGGTTCAGGGTTCCAGTTCCGGGGGTTCGAGGTTCGGGGTTCCATGGTTCTAGTTCCGGGGTTCAAGGTTCCGGGGTTCAATGTTCCGGGTTCCAAGGTTCGGGGTTCGGGGTTGAAGGGTTCAAGGTTCCCGGGTTCCGTATCCGGGTTCAAGGGGTTCCGGGTTCTAGGGTTCCGGGTTTAGGGTTCCAAGGTTCCAGGGTTCGTTCCGGGGTTCCAAGGTTCCAGGGTTCCTAGGTTAGGTTCGGGGTTCCGGTTCCGGGTTCGGGGTTCCAGGGTTCAAGGGTTTAGCTTCGGTTCAGGTTCCGGGTTCGAGGTTCCAGGTTCCGGGGTTCAAGGGTTCGAGGAGTTCCGGGTTCCGGGTTCCAGGGTTCCGGGGTTCCGTTCGGTTCCGGGTTCCGGGTTCAAGGTTCTAGGTTCCAGGGTTCCGGGTGTTAAGGGTTCCGGGGTTCAGGTTCTGGTTCGGTTCCGGGGTTGGGGTTCGGGGTTCAAGGGTTCCGGTGTTCCGGGTTCGGGGTTCCGGTTTAGTTCCAGGTTCCGGGTTGAGGTTCGGGGTTCGGGTTCGGGGTTCCCGGGGTTCAGGTTCGGGGTTCCAGGTTCCCGGTTCCGGGGTTCCGGTTCCGTGGTTCCAGGGTTCCGGGGTTCCGGGGTTCCGGGGTTCAAGGTTCCAGGGTTCAGGGTTCGGGTTCCAGGGTTCAGGGTTCAAGGGTTTAGGGTTCCAGGTTCCAAGGGTTCCAGGGTTCGGGGTTCCGGGGGTTCAAGGTTCCATTGGGTTCAAGGTTCCGAGGTTCAAGGGTTCCAGTTCCGGTTCCGGGGTTCCGGGTTCGAGGTTGAAGGTTCAGGGTTCCGGTTCACGTTCTAGGTTCGGGTTCCGGGTTCTAGGTTCCGGGGTTCCAAGGTTCCAGGGTTCCAAGGTTCCCGGGTTCCAGGTTCGGTTCAGGGGTTCCAAGGTTCCTAGGGTTTAGGGTTCCAGGTTCGGTTGGGTCCAGGGTTCCGTGGTTCCATGGGTTCCATGGTTCAGGGTTCGGGTTCCGGTTCGAGGTTCCATTGGTTCGAGGGTTCAAGGTTCAGGGTTCCAGTGTTCCAATGTTCCGAGGTTCGGGGTTCAAGGTTTAGGTTCAGGGTTCCGGGGTTCCGAGGTTCCAGGGTTCGGGTTCCCGTTCCAGTTTCAGGTTCCATGGTTCAGTGGTTCCATGGTTCGGGTTCGTGGTTCCGGGTTAAGGGTTCCGGGGTTTAGGGTTCCAAATTCGGTTCTAGGTTCGGGGTTCCGGGGGTTCCGGGTTCCAGGGTTCGAGGTTCAGGTGGTTCGGGGTTCCAGGGTTCAGGTTCCGGGTTCCGAGGTTCCGAGTTTCGGGGTTCCGGGGTTCCCGGGGTTCGGGGTTCCGGGGTTCGGGTTCGGGGTTCCAGGGTTCCAAGGGTTCCAGGGTTCGGTTCCGGGTTCAGGGTTCCAGGTTCGGGGTTCCAGGTTCCATGGTTCAAGGTTTAGGATTCCGGGTTCGGGGTTCTAGGGTTCGGGTTCCAAGTTCCGAGTTTCCAAGGTTCCAAGGTTCAAGGTTCAAGGGGTTCCGGGATCCAGGTTCGGGGTTCCGGGTTCAAGGTTCACGTTTTCAGTGTTCCATGGTTCCGGGTTCCCGGGTTCCAGGTTCCAGGTTCCGGTGGTTCCCGGGGTTCCAGGTTCCGGTTCCGGGGTTCAAGGTTCCATGGTTCAGGTTCCAGGGTTGAGTGTTCCAATGTTCCAAGGTTCAAGGTTCAGGGTTCCGGGGTTCCAGGGTTCAGGGTTAAGGGTTCCAAGGTTCACGTTTCCGGGTTCAGGGTTCAATGGTTCAAGGCTCAGTTCGGGGTCAGGTTCCGGGGTTCCGGGTTTAGGGTTTAGGGTTCCAGGGTTCGGGTTCCTGGGTTCCAGGGTTCCGGGTTCCAGGTTCAAGGTTCAGGGTTCAAGGTTTAGGGTTCTGGGTTCCAGGGTTCAGGGTTCGGGTTCCAGGGTTCAGGGTTCCAGGGGTTCCATGGTTCCGGGTTCACGTTCCAGGGTTCCGTCGGTTCCAGGGTTCCGGGTTTCCAGGGTTCGTGGGTTCCAGGGTTCAAGGGTTCCAGGGTTCAAGGTTCCGGGGTTCCGGGTTCAAGGTTCCATGGTTCCAGGTTCGTGGTTCCATGGTTCCGGGTTCCGGGGTTCCAGGGGTTGGGGTTCCGGTTCCAAGGTTCTAGGGTTCAGGGTTCCGGTTTCCATGTTCGAGGTTCCGGTTCCGAGGTTGGGTTTCGGGTTCAAGGTTCAGGTTCCCGGGGTTCGTGGTTCTAGGTTTAGGGGTTCAGGGTTCCAGGGTTCCCGGGTTCCAGGGGTTCCAGGGTTCCGGGTTCCGTGGTTCACAGGTTCCGAGGGTTCGGGTTCCGGGTTCGGGTTCGGGGTTCCAGGGTTCAGTGGTTCCGGGGTTCCGGGGTTCCATGGTTCCGAGGTTCAGGGTTCCATGGTTCCGGTTCCCCACGGTTCGTGGTTCCGGGTTCCGGGGTTCCAGGGTTCCAGGTTCAGTTCTTCCGAGGTTCCGGGGTTCTTGGTTCCCGGGGTTCGAGGTTCCGGGTTCGGGGTTCCGGGGTTCCAGGTTCCGGGGTTCCGGGGTTCCAGGGTTCCAGGGTTCCGTGGTTCCGGGGTTCACGGGTTCCAGAGTTTAGTTCCAGGGTTCAAGGTTCTTTCCAGGGTTCGGGGGTTCCGGGGTTCGGGTTCCCGGGGTTCAGGGTTCCCAGGGGTTCCAAGGTTCCAGGGTTCCGGGGGTTCAGGGTTCGGGGTTCCGGGTTCCGGGTTCCGTTCAAGGTTCCAGGGTTCGTTCTTGGGTTCCGGGGTTCGAGGTTCGGTTCGGGGTTCACGGTTCGGGGTTCCGGGGTTCCCGGGGTTCCGAGGTTCGGTTGGTTCTAGGGTTCGGGTTCCAGGGTTCCAAGGTTCCGGGGTTCCGGGGTCGAGTTCCGGGTTCCATGGTTCCAGGGTTCCATGGTTCCCGGGTTCCGGTCGAGGTTCGGGGTTCCGGGTTCGGGGTTCCAATGGTTCCGGGGTTCCAAGGTTCCGGGGTTCCAGGGTTCCAGGGTTCCGGGTTTCCATGGGTTCCGGGGTTCCAGGGTTCAAGGTTCGGGGTTCCGAGGGTTCCGTTAGGGTTCCCGGGGTTCGGGGTTCCGGGTGTCGGGGTTCCGGGGTTCCATGGTTCGGGTTCCAGGGGTTCGGGGTTCCGGGGGTTCCGGGTTCACATTTCCGGGGTTCGGGGTTCCGGGTTCGGGGGTTCGGGGTTCCGGTTCAAGGTTCCGGTTCACGGTTAAGGGTTCCAGGGTTCCATGTTCAAGGTTCCAGGGTTCCGGGTTCCAGGGTTCCAAGGTTCCATGGTTCCGGGGTTCGGGGTTCCAGGATCGGGTTCAGGGTTCAAGGGTTCAAGGTTCCGTTTCGGGGTTCAGGGCGTTCAGGGTTCCGGGGTTCGGGGTTCCGGTTCCGTGGTTCCGAAGGGTTCCAGGGTTCCTAGAGGTTCGGGGTTCCGGGTTCCATGGTTCGGGGTTCCAGGTTCACATTTCCGGGGTTCAAGGGGTTCGGGGTTCCGGGTTCGAGGGTTCCACGGTTCCACGGGTTCCAGGGTTTAGGGTTCGAGGGTTCAGGGTTCCAGGGTTCGGGGTTCAGGGTTCAGGGTTCCGGTTCGGGTTCCGAGGTTCCAGGGTTCCAGGGTTCCGGGGTTTCGGGATCGGGGGTTCCCGGGGTTCGGGGTTCAATGTTCTGGTTCAGGTTCCAGGGTTCGGGTTCCCAGGTTCGTCATGGTTCCGGTTCCAGGGTTCCAGTTCCAGTGTTCGAGCGTTCGGGTTCCAGTTTAGTGGTTCGGGTTCCGGGTTCCGGGGTTCCGGGGTTCCACGGTTCCTAGGGTTCCAGGTTCCAGGGTTCTAGGGTTCGGGGTTCTAAGGTTCGGGTTCCAGGGGTTCCGGTTCCGGGTTCCGGGGTTCAGTGGTTCAACGCTTCGGGGTTCTCCGGGTTCGAGGTTCCAGGTTCAAGGGTTCCGTGGCTCGGGGTTCAGGGTTCCAGGGTTCCCGGGTTCCAGGTTCAGGTTCCGAGGTTCAAGGTTCCAGGTTCCGGGTTCACGTTCCCGGGGTTCCGGGTTCCGGGGTTCGGGTTCCGGGTTCGGGTTCTAGTGTTCAAGGTTCCGGGGTTCCGGGGTTCCAATGTTCCATGGTTCAAGGTTCGGGTTCTAAATTCAGGGTTCAAGGGTTCGGGGGTTCGGGTTCCGGGGTTCCAATGGTTCAGGGTTCAAGGTTCCAGGGTGTCAGGGTTCCAAGGTTCGGGGTTCCGGGTTCCAGGGTTCGGGTTCCAAGGTTCAAGGGTTCAAGGTTCCGGGGTTCCGGTTCCAGGTTCGTTCCGGGGTTCAAGGTTCCCGGGGGTTCAAGGGTTCCAATGGTTCCGGGTTCAAGGTTTAGGGTTCCGGGGTTCGGGTTCGGTTCACGGTTCCGGGTTCCGGCGTTCAGGTTTCGGGGTTCCATTCTTGGTTCCGAGTTCGGGTTCCAGGGTTCCCGGGTTCTAGGGTTCACGGTTCCAGGGTTTAGGGTTCCAGGGTTCAAGGTTCCAAGGTTCAGGGTTCAGGGTTCCAGTCACGGTTCCGGGTTCCAGGGTTCAGGGTTCGAGGGTTCAGGGTTCAAGGTTCCAGGGTTCAGGGTTCCAGGGTTCAAGAGTTCAGGGTTCGGTTCCAGGGTTCCGGGTTTCGGGTTCTAGGGTTCAGGGTTCCGGGGTTCCAGGGTTCAGTGTTCCAGGGTTCCAGGGTTCCGGGGTTCCAAGGGTTCAGGGTTCCAGGGTTCCCGAGGGTTCATGGTTAAGGTTCCCGATGTTCATGGTTCAAGGTTCAAGGGTTTTAGGGTTCCAGGGTTCGGGGTTCCAGGTTCCAGGGTTTGGTTCCAGGGGTTCTAGGTGTTCCGGGTTCCGGGTTCCGGGGTTCGGGGGTTCCTGGGTTTAGGGTTCCAGGTTCGAGGTTCAAGGGTTCGAGGTTCGGGGTTCCATGGTTCCAGGTTCGGGTTCCATTGTTCGGGGTTCGTGTTCCGGGTTCCGGGGTTCTAGGGGTTCCAGGGTTTCGGGGTTCCAGGTTCCAGGGTTCCAGGGTTCCAAGGGTTCCAGTGTGGTTCCAGGTTCCAGGGTTCCGGGGTTCAAGGTTCCGGGGTTCGGGGTTCCGGGGGTTCGGGGTTCCCGGTTCAGGGTTCCGGGTTCCAGGTTCGGTTCATGGTTCCGGTTCCAGGGTTCCGGGTTCCCAGGGTTCCAGGGTTCCAAGTTCAAGGGTTCGTGGTTCCGGGTCCGGGGTTAAGGGTTCCCGGGTTCGGGTTCCAAGGGTTCGGGGTTCCGAGGGTTCGGGGTTCGAGGGTTCATGGTTCAAGGTTCCATTGTTCCCGGGGTTCCGGGTTCCGGGATTCCAAGGTTCCAGGGGTTCCGGGGTTCCGGGGTTCCGGGGTTCCAGGTTCCCCGTTTCTGGGTTCCCAGTTCGGGTTCTAGGGTTCGGGGTTCTAGGGTTCCAGGTTCCCAGGGTTCCAGGGTTCAAGGTTCAGGGTTCCGGGTTCCGTGGTTCCGGGTTCCAGGGGTTCGGGGTTCCAGGGGTTCGGTGGTTCCAAGGTTCCGTGGTTCAGGTTCAAGGTTCCGGGTTCGGGGTTCGGGGTTCCGGGTTCAATGGTTCCAGGTTCCGTGGTTCGGGGTTCCGGGTTCCAGGGTTCCGGGGTTCGGGTTCAGGGTTCAGGGTTCGGGGTTCCGTGGTTCAGGGTTCTAGGGTTCAAGGTTCCAGGGTTGAGGGTTCCAATGTTCGGGTTCAAGGTTCGGTTCTAAGGTTCCAGGGGTTGGTTCCGGGTTCCAGGGTTCCGGTTCCGAGGGTTCCCGGGGTTCCAGGGTTCTAGGGGTTCCGGTGGTTTAGGGTTCCAAGGTTCATGGTTCCGTGGTTCCAAGGTTCAGGGTTCCAGGTTCGGGGTTCCAAGGGTTCCGGGGTTCGGGGTTCCAAGGTTCGGGGTTTTAGGGGTTCAAGGTTCCGAGTGGTTTAGGGTTCCAGGGTTCCAGGGGTTCAAGGTTCGGGGTTCCGGGGTTCCAGGTTCACGGGGTTAAGGGTTCCGGGTTCCGGGGGTTCCAGGGTTCGGGGTTCCAGGGTTCAAGGTTCCTAGAGTTAAGGGTTCCGAGGTTCCATCGGTTCTTCCAGGTTCGGTCATTCCAGTGTTCCAGGTTCCAAAGGTTCATGGTTCATGGTTCCAGGGTTCCGTTCTGGTTCCGGGGTTCAGTGGTTCCGTGGTTCGGTGGTTCGGGTTCGGGGGTTCGAGTTCCATGGTTCAAGAGGTTCCGGGTGTTCGGGGTTCCGGGTTCACGGTTCTAGGGTTCCAGGGTTCCGGGTTCCGGGGTTTAGGGTTCCAGTGGTTCAAGGTTCCAGGGTTCCGGGTTCCAGTGGTTCCAAGGTTCAAGGGTTCACGTTCCGAGGGTTCATGGTTCCGGGGTTCGGGTTCCACGGTTCAGTCCAAGGTTCAAGGTTCCAGGGTTCCGTGGTTCCAATGGTTCCGGGTTCTAAGGTTCAAGGTTCCCCGAGGGTTCCGGGTTCCAATGTTCCGTGGTTCAAGGTTCAGGGTTCAGGGTCCAGGTTCTAGGGTTCCACTGTTCAGGTTCCGGGTTCGGGTTCCAAGGTTCGGGTTCCAAGGTTCCGTGGTCGGGTTCCGAGGATCGGGTTCCAAGGTTCAGGGTTCCGGGGTTCAGGGTTCGGTGGTTCCGTGGGTTCAAGGTTCCAGTTCAGGTTCCAGGTTCCGGGGTTCGGGTTCCGAGGGTTCGTAGGTTCAGGGTTGAGGTTCCAATGTTCCCGGGTTCGGAATTCCGGGTTTCCAGGGTTCCGGGGTTCCGGGTTCAGGGTTCTAGGGTTCCGGGTTCCAAGGTTCCGTTTCCGGTTCCGAGTTCCAATGGTTCAGGGTTCGGGGTTCCAGGTCAGGGTTCCAGGGTTCCGGGGTTTCGGTTCCAGGGTTCAGGGTTCCGGGTTCAGGGTTCCAGGTTCGGGTTCTAGGGTTCCGGGTTTCTAGGGTTCCAGGGTTCCGAGGGTTCCGGGTTCCGGTTTCCAGGTTCAGGGTTGGGGTTCGGTTCAGGGTTCAGGGTTCCGGGGTTCCAGGGTTCAGGGTTCAGGGTTCCATGGTTCAAGGTTCAGGGTTCCAGGGGTTCAAGGTTCTAGGGTTCAAGGTTCCAGGGTTGAGTGTTCCAATGTTCCAAGGTTCAAGGTTCAGGGTTCCAGGGTTCCGGGGTTCAGGTTCCAGGGTTCCAAGGTTCCCGTTTCCGTGGTTCCAGGGTTCAAGGTTCCGGTTCAGGGTTCAGGTTCGGGTTCCGGGTTCCGGGTTCCGGTTCCCGTGGGTTCCGGGGGTTCCATGGTTCCAGGGTTCCAAGGTTCAGGGTTCAGGGTTCCAGGGTTCAAGGTTCCAGGGTTCCAGGGTTCCAAGGGTTCCGGGTTCCATATGGTTCGGGGTTCCAATGGTTCCGGTTTCCGGGGTTCCGGGGTTCCGGGGTTCCGGTTCGAGGTTCAGGTTCCGGGTCCCGGGGTTCAGGGTTCAAGGTTCCAAGGTTCCGGGTTCCAGGGTTCAAGGTTCCGGGTTCCAGGGTTCGGGTTCCATGGTTCTGGGTTCCAGGGTTCAGGGTTCATGGTTCCAGGTTCAGTGGTTCGGGTTCCGGGTTCCGTGGTTCCGGGTTCAAGGGTGTTCGGGTTCCGAGTGGTTCGTGGTTCCGGGGTTAAGGGTTCCAGGGTTCAGGGTTCCAGGGTTCCAGGTTCAAGGTTCCAAGGTTTAGGGTTCCACGGTTCAGGGTTCCACGGTTCAGGGTTCCGGGTTCAGGTTCAGGGTTCCGGGTTCAAAGGTTCCAGGGTTCCGTGGTTCCGGGGTTTCGGGGTTCCGGGTTCTAGGGTTTCCGGGTTCCCGGGGTTCCGGGTTCCAGGTTCCGGGGTTCCATGGTTCAGGGTTCCGGGGTTCCGGGTTCGGGTTCCATGGTTCCAAGGGTTCAAGGGTTCAAGGTTCCGGGGTTCAGGGTTCCGGGGTTCCGGGTCCGGGGTTCCGGGGGTTCCGTGGTTTCAAGGTTCCGGGTTCGGGGTTCAAGGGTTCGGTCGGTTCCAGGTTCCGAGGGTTCGGGTTCCCGGGTTCAGGTTCCGGGGTTCGGGTTCCGGGTTCCGGGGTTCGGGGTTCCACGTTCCGGGGTTCGGGGTTCCGGGGTTTGGGGATCCGGGGTTCACATTTCCAGGTTCGGGGTTCCAGGGGTTCCGTTCAGGTTCGGGGTTCCAAGGTTCGTGGTTCCATGGTTCCGGGTTCCGGGGTTCCGTGGTTCGTGGTTCCGGGTTCCGGGTTCCACGGGTTCCATGGTTCCGGGTTCCGGGGTTCAGGGGTTCGGGTTCCCGGTTCCGGGGTTCGGGTTCAAGTGGTTCCGTGGTTCGGGTTCCGTGGTTCAAGGGTTCGGGGTTCAAGGTTCCCGGGTTCGGGGTTCCGGGTTTAGGGTTCCGGGGTTCAAGGTTCCAGGGTTCGGGTTCCGGGGTTCAAGGTTAGGTTCCAGGTTCGGGTTCGGGTCACGGGTTCAGGGTTCCAGGGTTCCGGGTTCGAGGTTCCGAGGGTTCCGGGTTCGGGTTCCAGGTTGGTTCCGGGTTTTAGGGTTCCCTGGGTTCCGGGTTCGGGGTTCTGGGTTCCAAGGTTTCCAGGGTTCAAAGTTCCGGGTTCCGGGGGTTAAGGGTTCCGGGGTTCGTGGTTCGGGGTTCCACGGGGGGTTCTAGGGTTCCGGGGTTTAGGGTTCCAAGGGTTCAGGCTTTCATTGGTTCCCCGGGTTCCGTGGTTCAAGGTTCAGGGTTCCAGGGTCCAGGGTTCGGGTTCGAGGGTTGAGGTTCCAGTTCGGGTTCCAAGGGTTCCGGGGTTCGGGGTTCGGGTTCGGGGGTTCGGGTTCGGGGTTCCGTGGTTCGTGGTTCCGGGTTCAGGGCTTAGGGTTCTAGGGTTCAGGGTTCGGGGTTCAGGTTCAGGGTTCCAGGGTTCAAGGTTCAAGGGTTCCATCGTTCCGGTTCAAGGTTCCAATATTCCAGTTTCCAATGTTCCGGGGTTCCATGGTTCAGGGTTCCGGGGTTCGGGTTCCGTGGTTCGGGTTCCGGGGTTCACGGTTCCTAGGGTTCCGGGGTTCCAAGGTTCTAGGGTTCCGGTTCTAGGTTCCGGGTTCCAGGGTTCCAGGTTCCGGTTCCGGGTTCGGGGTTCAAGGTTCGGGGTTCCGGGTTCCGTGGATTCCAGGTTCGGGTTCCGGGGTTCCGGGTTCCGGGTTCAGGGTTTAGGGTTCGTGGTTCGGGGTTCTAGGTTCCAGGGTTCCGGGGTTCTAGGGTTCCAAGGTTCAGGGTTCAGGGTTCCAAGGTTATATGGTTCGGGGTTCCGAGGGGTTCGGGGTTCCGGGTTCACGTTTCCGGGTTCCGTGGTTCGGGGTTCCAAGGGTTCCGTGGGTTCAAGGGTTCTAGGGTTCAAGGTTCCAAGGTTCAGGGTTCCAATGTTCTTGCAGGTTCCGGTTCCAGGGTTCTAGGGTGTTAGGTTAAGGGTTCCGGGTTCCAGGTATCCGTGGTTCAGGGTTCCCGGGTTCCAAGAAGTCCGGGTTTAGGGTTCCAAGGTTCGGGGTTCCGGGTTCCGGGGTTCAGGTTCCAAGGTTAAGGGTTAAGGGTTCCGGGGTTCGGGGTTCCAGGTTCCCAGGTTTAGGTTCCGGGTTCAAGGTTCCGGGGTTCGGGGTTCCAATGTTCCGGGTTCACGGTTTAGGGTTCCGGGGTTCCGGGTTCAGGGTTCAAGGGTTCCAGGTTCGGGTTCCGAGGGTTCCGGGTTCCGGTTCGAGGGTTCCGTGTTCAAGGGTTCCAGGGTTCGGGGTTCAGGGTTTAGTTCCAGGTTCCGTGGTTCAAGGTTCGTGGTTCACGGTTCCCGTTTCTAGGGTTCCGGGTTCCAGGGTTCCAGTTCCAGGGTTCGGGGTTCGGGGTTCGGGGTTCGGGGTTCCAGGTTCGGGGTTCAGGGTTCAGGGTTAAGGGTTCAGGGTTCCGGGGTGGTTCGGGGTTCCAGGTTCAAGGGTTCCATGGTTCGGGGTTCCAATGGTTCCGGGGTTCAGGGGTTCCGGGGTTCCGGGGTTCCAGGGTTCAGGGTTCCACGGTTCAGGGTTCCAGGGTTCCGGGTTTCGGGTTCCCGGGTTCCAAGGTTCCCGGGGTTCCCGGGTTCGGGGGTTCCGAGGGTTCCGGGGTTCCAGGGTTCGAGTGTTCGGGGTTCGGGTTCCGTGGTTCGGGGTTCCATTGTTCGGGGTTCCGTGGGTTCCGGGGTTCCGAGTTCTAGGGTTGAGTGTTCCAGGGTTCCAAGGTTTAAGGTTTAGGGTTCCAGGTTCAGGGTTCCGGGTTCCGGTTCACGTTTCGGGTTCCGGGTTCGTGGTTCCGGGGTTCCACGGTTCAGGGGTTCGGGGTTCACGTTCCGGGGTTCCAGGGTTCCAGGGTTTAGGGTTTAGGGTTCTAGGGTTCAGGGTTCGAGGGTTCAGGGTTCCGGGGTTCAAGGTTCGAGGGTTCAGGGTTCCAAGGTTCGGGGTTCAGGTTCAAGGGTTCCGGGGTTCTAAGGGTTCCAGGGTTCCGTAGGTTCCGGGGTTCGTGGTTCCGGTTTCCAAGGGTTCCGGGTCCGGGGTTCATGGTTCAGGGTTCCAAGTTCGGGGTTCCAGGGTTCAAGGTTCGGGTTCGGGGTTCCATGGTTCCGGGGTTCGAGGTTCGGGTTCCAGGGTTCCGGGTTCCAAGGTTCCAAGGTTCCGGGGTTCCGGGGTTCCGGGGTTCCGGGTTCCGGGGTGTTTAGGGTTCCGAAGGTTCGAGGTTCCGGGGTTTCCGGGGTTCGGGTTCCGGGGTTCGGGGTTCCATTTAGTGTTCAAGGTTCCGGGGTTTAGGGTTCGGGGTTCCATTTCCGGGTTCGGGGGTTCCGGGTTCCGGGGTTCGGGGTTCCGGGTTCCGGGTTCCGGGTTCGGGTTTAGGGTTCGGGGTTCCAGGGTTCGGGGTTCCGGGGGTTCCGGTTTCCAGGTTCAGGGTTCCGGGGTTCGGGGTTCCAGGGTTCAAGGGTTCGGGGGTTCCGGGTTCGGGGTTCCGGGGGTTCCGGGTTCAAGGGTTCCGGGGTTCGTGGTTCCAGGGTTCAAGGGTTCGGGGTTCCACGGTTTAGGGTTCCGAGGGTTCGACATTTCCGGGTTCGGGGTTCCGGGTTCCAAGGTTCGGGGTTCGGGGTTTCCGGGTTCCGGGTTCGGGGTTCCGGGGTTCCCGGTTCAAGGTTCGGGTTCTAGGTTCCGGGGTTGGGTTCCATGGTTCAGGTTCCAGGGGTTCAGGGGTTCCGGGTTTCCGGGTTCGTGGTTCCGGGGTTCATGGTTCCGGTTCAAAAGTTCCGGGTTTCCCGGGTTCCGGGGTTCGGGTTCCAGGGGTTCGGGTTCAGGGTTCCAATGTTCCAGGGTTCAAGGTTCCGGGGTTCCAGGGTTCCAGTGGTTCGGGTTCCGGGGTTTCAAGGTTCCGGGTTCCAAGGGTTCCCGGTTTCGAGGTTCCAGGTTCCAAGGTTCCGTTTCAGGGTTCCCGGGTTCGGGTTCCGGGTTCGGGTTCCCTGTTCCGGGTTCCAGTTCCAAGGTTCCGTTCATGGTTCCGTGGTTCTGGTTCCGGTTCTAGGGTTCGGGTTCCATGGTTCCAAGGTTCGGGGTTCTAGGGTTTAGGTTCCGTGGTTTAGGGTTCGAGGATTCCAGGGTTCCAGGGTTCCGGGTTCCATGGTTCCGGGGTTCCATGGTTCGGGGTTCCAGGGTTCCAGGTTCAAGGTTCGGGTTCCCGGGGTTCGGGGTTCCAGGGTTCCCGTTCCGGGGTTCGGGGTTCCGTGGTTCGAGGTTCCCACGGGTTCGGGGTTCCAGGTTCCGGGGTTCGGGGTTCGAGGGTTTCCGAGGGTTCAGGGTTCAGGTTCGGGGTTCCAGGGTCGTGTTCCGGGGTTCAGGTTCCAAGGTTCGGGGTTCCGGGGTTCCGGGTTCCGGGGTTCAGGGTTCCGGGTTCAAGGTTCCACGTTCCGGGTTCCAGGTTCCAGGGTTCGGGGTTCCAGGTTTCCGGGTTTAGGGTTCGGGTTCCGGTTCCGGGGTTCCAGGGTTCCGGGTTCCCAGGTTCCGGGTTGGTTCCGGGGTTCGGGGGTTCCGGGTTCGAGTTCGGGGTTCCAGGGTTCAAATGGTTCGAGGATCCAGGGTTCCAGTGTTTAGGGTTCTAGGGTTTAGGGTTCCATGGTTCGAGGTTCAGGTTCCAGGGTTCGGGTTCCAAGGTTCCGGGGTTCGGGGTTCCGGGTTTAGGGTTCCGATTCCGGGTTCCGGGGTTCTAGGGTTCAATGTTCCAGGGTTCCAGGTTCCAATGTTCCAGGGTTCCGGGGGTTCCGGGTTCCAGGTTTCGGGGTTCCAAGGTTCACGTTCCATGGTTCGGTGGTTCAATGTTCCAGGTTCCGGTTCCGGGTTCAGGGGTTCCAGGGTTCGGGTTCCGGTTCAGGTTCCAGGGTTTAGGGTTCCAGGGTTTAGGGTTCCAGGGTTCGTTAAGGTTCCCAGGTTCGGGTTCCGGGTTCCGTCACGGGTTCCCGAGGGTTCGAGGTTCGGGTTAGGTTCCGGTTCAAGGTTCAAAGGTTCGGGGTTCCGGGGTTCCAGGGTTCCGGGGGTTCCAGGGTTCCCGGGGTTTCCACGGGTTGAGGTTCCCGAGGTTTCCAGGGTTCAGGGTTCGTTCAAGGGTTTCCGGGTTCCGTGGTTCAAGGTTCCGGGTTCCGGGGTTCGGGGTTTCGAAAGTTCACGGGGTTTCCTGGGTTCCAGGTTCAAGGTTCCGGTGGTTCGGGGTTCCGGCTTCGTTTCGGGGTTCCAGGGGTCAGGGTTCCAGGGTTCAGGTTCCAGGGTTCAGGGTTCCAGGTTTCCAGGGTTCAGGGTTCAGCGGGTTTAGGGTTCCGGGTTCGGGTTCCGGGGTTCACGGTTCCGGGTTCCGGGTTCCGGGTTCGGGTTCCCCGGTTCGTCCGGTTCCCGGGGTTCGGGGTTCTAGGGTTCAAGGTTCCGGGTTCGGTTCCAATGTTCCGGGTTCGGGGTTCCAATGTTCCGAGGGTTCCAGGGTTCGGGGTTCCAGGGTTCGGGTTCAGGGTTCCAGGGTTCACGGTTCAGGGTTCCGGGTTCGGGTTCCAGGGTTCCGGGGTTTAGGGTTCCAAGGTTCCAGGGGTTCCAGGGTTCCAGGTTTGGTTCCATGGTTGAGGGTTCGGGTTCCGGGTTCAAGGTTCCAAGGTTCGGGGTTCTAGGGTTCAAGGTTCCGTGGTTCGGGGTTCAATGTTCAGGGGTTCAAGGTTCGGGTTCCGGGGTTCTTCCGGGTTCCGAGGTTCCAAAGGTTTAGGGTTCCAGGGTTAAGGGTTCCAGGGTTCAGGGTTCAAGGTTCCGGGTTCCATGGTTCCAGGGTTCAGGGTTCCGGCGTTTGGGTTCCATGGTGTCGGGGTTCCAGGTTCGGGTTCCAGGGTTCCGGGTTCCGTGGTTAAGGGTTCCAAGGTTCGGGGTTCTAGGGTTCAAGGTTCCGGGTTCCAGGTTCATGGTTCAGGGTTCCACGTTTCCGGGGTTCCATGGTTCCGGGGTTCCAGGTGGTTCAAGTTCAAGGTTCCAGGGTTCCGGGGTTCCAATGTTCCAGGTTCTTGTTCTGGGGTTCGGGGGTTCCAGGGGTTCCGGGTTCCAGGTTCGGGGTTCTAGGTTCGGGGTTCGGGGTTCCAAGGGTTCCCGGTGGCTCCAGGTTCGGGTTCCATGGTTCCCAGGTTCGAGGTTCCGGTTCCGGGTTCCAGGGTTCGGGTTCTAGGGTTCAAGGTTCCGGGGTTGTTAGGGTTCCGAGGTTCAATGGTTCCAAGGTTCCGGGTTCCGAGTTCCGGGGTTCCGGGGTTCCATTGTTCGGGGTTCGGGGTTCCAGGGTTCGTGGTTCTGGGTTCAAGGTTCTAGGGGTTCAATACAACCCACTTGGGAGGAGGAGGATGGACCTAGTTGAGGTAGGATTGAAGCTCAAAATTGGGCAATTTGGGAGCTCCTCAAATTGTGTTCAATGTAGCACAAAATTGTGCATAAAAATGAAAAGAAGAGGAAACATAAATTTGCGAGAATGTAAAGAGGGAATCCAAGGTGATTGCAAGAATTAAAGGCTGGAAATAAAGTGCGTAGAAATGGAAGAAAGGGCAAAACGAAATGACCCAAAATTAAAGGGAAAGGGCTGAAAATTAAAGCATAAACTAAGAACCAGAATTGTAAATTGCAAGAAGGTAAATGGCGGAATGTAAATTGCAGAAAATAATTCCTAAGCTAGGCGCCACTCCACTAGCTAGAGGAAGCTAGGAAGATAAGCCAAGTTCCACCACATTGGAGGCTCCAATGATAAGGAAAAGGGTCTTAACCTCAAGAACAAGCAAGAGGAGAAGAAAGAGAAGAGAAAGTTGCTCTCTCAAGGGAATTTCGGATTCCAATATCATAAAATGACCAAAGGTGTCATTTGCTTACATTAAGCCCTTATTTATAGGAAAAAAGGAAGGGGGCTGCTTGGTTGTGGGTTTGGGCTGCCCTTAGCCAACCAAGCTCTTAACCTAAGCCTGTTCCTATTCTAAATAACCTATTCTTATTCCATGTTGGAATAAGCTATTCCCACTTTTACAACTTAAAGAAAAATACAACCAAATTAAAATTAGGAAAAATTTCAATTTATTATCCTTAAGCTAAAAATTTCTCTTGAAAGTCAATTTCCATGCTCACATCATCCTCCCCCCCTTAAAAGCATTCGCCCTCGAATGACAATCACCAATTTCTGCAAAACAAAGGACACAAATAAGAGTAGAAGAGTATATGTGGTTATGGAAGAAAGAAAATTATGGAGAATGCCAGGATCAAATACGAACCTCTTTAATTTTTCAAATAGTCGTAAACATTGGAAAGCAAATTTGACTAGGAACAAAAGGTTGATTCGATCTACAAGCTCATAGTTATTAACAAACATGTCCCAAGTAAACTTACGTGCTTTCATCCATTTTCTTTTCCCTAAAGAGATCTTAGTGCTATGAATATTTGTAATTACTAACAAATTAAGCATCCTAGATGCATTATCATAAAACAAGGATTGAAGCATGCTAGGGACCTTTATATGTGAGAATTCACTATCATTGTGAAGCATATGAGACAGTGGTGATAATCTAGGCATATGAATGGATCTAGACACATGATCTCCAACAAATTTTGCAACAATGGTGTCCCAAATGTTGGTAGAAGGCTGGAGTTCCATCTCTTGATTACTCTTTGTAAAGGAGAACATTTCAACCCCTATGATAGGTGAAAGGAATTGAGGAACACTAGGCACTAAGTTTTCTTGATGTTCAATACCCCTTACAGGTGGCAACCCTAGAGATAACTCTTTTGGGAATACATCTTGGAACTCTTCTAGAAGTTCACTAGACTCAAGGTTTGGTTGAGTATTCAAGCAATACTCTTTGCACATGAGCATGTACATGGGTTGTCTAGCTAGAAGAGTTTGCCTAATTTCTCCTTGATTGATGAAGAGGTTTTTATCCTTTTCCTCATGTCTCAACCTCTTATCTTTTTTTAAATTCTTTCCTTTAATTCCCTTCTTTCTCTCTTTTCTTTTTCATTTGTACTTGATCTTTACAAACCTCACTAGGAGCCAAGGGAACTAAGGTGACCTTTTGGGAATTGAAAACAAAGGAATACCTATTGCTATGCCCATCATGGTGAACTTTCCTATCAAATTGCCATGGCCTTCCCAAGAGCACATGACTTGCTTCCATGGGCACAACATCACAAGTTACTTGGTCAAGATACCTACCTATGGAAAAGGCAACTAAGACTTGCTTATCCACTAAGAGGTCCCCATTGTCACTCAACCATTGCAACTTGTAAGGCCTAGGATGTGGGGTAGTGGTTAATCCTAACTTTTGTACTAGCCTAGCACTAGCCACGTTGGTGCAACTTCCCCCATCTATAATCAAAGAACATGTCTTCCCCCCAATCACACACCTTGTGTGAAAAATATTTTCTCTTTGGCTCTCATCTTCCCCCATGACCATGCTTCCTAGTAATCTCCTAACAACAAGAAGATCACCTTGTCGGCATACTCTAATCCTTCTTCACTAGAAGAGCTAGTGGCACTAGAGCTAGAGTTTTCATTTGAGGATTCCAAAGATGAGACTTGTCCATTATCTCTAAGGATCATGCTCTTCTTGTTAGGGCATTGAGAGGCAATGTGCCCTCGTCCCAAACACTTGAAACACTTAATGGATGATTCCTTTTTATCGAGTGGATGGGGTGTTGGCCTTTTCTTTCTTGGATCTTTAATTTCCCTAGGATCTTTAGGTTTAAAAGGAACATCCTTGTGGCCTTCCTTCCTCTTATTTTCCTTCCAAGAAGGCTTTGAGGTTGAGTATCTACTCTTACCTTTCCTATGGAGTTGTTGTTCTACCTTTTGAGCTTGGTGATAGAGTTCATTCATACTCATATAGTTGTGGAGTTCCACAACATCCCTAATCTCATCCTTAAGCCCTTCAAGGAATCTTGCCATTCTAGCCTCCTCACATTCTTCTATGTTGGCTCTAATGATGGCTACCTCCATATCTTTGTAGTACTCATCAACAGTTCTATTACCTTTGGGTTAATCTTTGGAGCCTATTATGAAGCTCCCTAAGGTAATGAGGTGGTACATACCTATTCCTAAGGATGGCTTTCATTTCTTCCCAAGTCTCAATAGGATGAAACCTTGCTCTCTCTTTCACTAGCTTATCCCACCAAATCAAAGCATAGTCTGAAAATTCAAGACTAGCTAGCTTTACCCTATGTTCCTCCTTACTTCATAGCACATGAAAATTTGCTCTACCTTCAACTCCCATGATAGGTAGATTTCAGGGTCATTCAACCCTTTGAAATTTTGGAATTCTAAACTTGGTTCCATCTATTCTTTCTTGGTTTCCATTTTCTCTCCTACCTCTATTCCTAATCCTAGAAGAAGCTCTATGACTATGATGGCTAGAGAATGTCTATCTCTACTTCTATGGATCCTACTCCTAGATGAATTTCTAACCCTAAGTGGAGACCTAGATGATTCCCTATCACTCTCATGCCTACCTTGATTCCCACCCCTGTGATTATTCCTTTGGTTTCTTCTAGGGGATTCATAGAAATCTTCTTGTGAAAGTTCCTCCCTAGGTGAATCAATTTTATTTTTGTTTTTCTTAGAACTACTAGACCCTTCATTTTGTTTCTTTTTAAACAAAGTCTCATTCCTCTTTTCTAGGTCATACAAGCGATCTTCAAATTGTTCACTTTGTTTTCTTAACATTTTTTCAAAGGTTTGGGTAAGGGCTTCTAGTTGTAACCTATTGAAGCTAGGTGGATACTCATTTTCACTCATGATTCTCTCCACTCAAGACACAAGATATCAAACAAACAATTAAGAAAATCACAAATATTCTAAGTACAAATTCCTACCACATAAAACATTTGAACAATTAAGAAATTAAAATGCAGAGAGTTAATTGGTTTCTTACACAAACCAAGGTCCAAGATAGGGAAAGATAAGTAACAAGTAGTCACATAGGCTAAGTTGTAAACCTAGCAATTATGGAACCCCTTATTACTTCTTTCAACAAGCACACTTAGACTCCCCCTTATGGCTCCTTAAAACCACACAAAGGCCTTGGAACTTACACACAATTACTAACAAAATTACAAGAAAAATTCCTAAGTACAAACTAAATCAAAAGGATTACAATATTATAAACCTACTACAACCAAATTCTAAAATTACACCAAAAAGAAAGTCCTAGTAAGAGAAATCCTAATCTATTACAAATGGGTAAATTCTTCAAGTCAAGCTTCAAGTCCAAGTCTTCTCCAAGTTCAGCTCCAAGTCAAACAAAATTTATTTCTTAGGGCTGCATACAAAATTAAACAAAGAATGCTTTGCAAACCAAGAAATTGTTAGCACAATTAAAACCAATTACTTCCTTCCTCACCAGTGTTTGTCACTCTTAGTCACTCAATTTGGTCTTGCTTTACCCTTGAAGAAAAAACACATATTCAACTTAAAATTAGAGGCCTTGATGTTTCCAATGTGGTAAAAACTCAACTCATCCAGAATTCAAGAATGGACAAAACATAGGAATTTTGGGGACAAACAAGAAACTCTTATCACAAAAATTAGCTAAACTCAAAGGGATTAAAATTGTGACAAACTAGAATTCAAAGAAGACAAGCAACAATTAAGTGGTGAAAAAAAAAGGCACTCAAAAGGAATTCAAGAAGGATGAATGGATTGCAAACTTGTGTGAATTGTTCTTAAAACTGAACTTAACCTTTCTTTGAAAGAAAATCATTCATGTGCATCATAGTTCATTCAAGAGGATAAATCCAACTCAAGTTGTTCAACACACTTCAATTGATCCCAAACTGAACTCAAATATTACAATTGAAATATAATAAAATGAAACTTGAAGATCATTCAACTCTGGAATTTTTTTTTTTTTTTACTTTTTTTTTTTTGAAAAAAATTCTGCCCAGATTTTTTTTTTCACGTTTTTTTTTTTCGTTTTTTTTTTCTTTTTTTTTTTCTTTGTTGATTCTTGCTTTTTTTGCCTTGTATCTTTTAGGGAAGTGTAATGTACACTTATATCACTCCAAAACCAGCACAGGATTAACACTTAAACACCCAACAACAATATTTTCAAAGATCAAACACAAACTTCCTCAAGAACACATGAAGAACAATGATGAACATGATGAACAATTTGCAGAATTTTGCCAAAATAATTGAGGGGTTTTTGAGGCAACAATGATCAAGTTTCAATTTCAACAACAAAACCCACAAATTCCAAAGGATTTGAGAGAACAATAGATGTGTTCTTGCTGGAAATACCCATAAAAAAAAAAACCAGAAAAGGGGTTCTTCAATTTCTTGACATTTTGATGCAATTTTGAGCAAATTCACCGATTAAATTGATGTTTAAGTTAGGATCCAACAACATATGACTCAAAGCAACACGAATTACATGTGAATTCAAGCAAGAAGGGGCTGAAAATATGCAGAAAAATTGGAAGAAAAACAGACGAAAATGGGAGAAGAAGATGATGAAAATGAAGGAGAAAAGTGAGAGAAGTTACCTCCAAACAACAAGCTCTGATACCACATAATACAACCCACTTGGGAGGAGGAGGATGGACCTAGTTGGAGGTAGGATTGAAGCTCAAAATTCAGGGCAGTTTTGGGAGCTCCTCAAATTGTATTCAATGTAGCACAAAATTGTGCATAAAAATGAAAAGAAGAGGAAACATAAATTTGCAGAATGTAAAGAGGGAATTGGGGAAGGTGATTGCAAGAATTAAAGGCTGGAAATAAAGTGCAGAAATGGAAGAAAGGGCAAAACGAAAATGACCCAAAATTAAAGGGGAAAGGGGCTGAAAATTAAAGCATAAACTAAGAACCAGAATTGTAAATTGCAAGAAGGTAAATGGCAGAATGTAAATTGCAGAAAAAATAATTCCTAAGCTAGGCGCCACTCCACTAGCTAGAGGAAGCTAGGAAGATAAGCCAAGTTCCACCACATTGGAGGCTCCAATGATAAGGAAAAGGGTCTTAACCTCAAGAACAAGCAAGAGGAGAAGAAAGAGAAGAGAAAGTTGCTCTCTCAAGGGAATTTCGGATTCCAATATCATAAAATGACCAAAGGTGTCATTTGCTTACATTGAGCCCTTATTTATAGGAAAAAAGGAAGGGGGCTGCTTGGTTGTGGGTTTGGGCTGCCCTTAGCCAACCAAGCTCTTAACCTAAGCCTGTTCCTATTCTAAATAACCTATTCTTATTCCATGTTGGAATAAGCTATTCCCACTTTTACAACTTAAAGAAAAATACAACCAAATTAAAATTAGGAAAAATTTCAGTTTTATTATCCTTAAGCTAAAAATTTCTCTTGAAAGTCAATTTCCATGCTCACATCATAGGGTTGAGTGTTCCAATGTTCCAGGGTTTAAGGTTTAGGGTTCCAGGGGTACAGGGTTAAGGGTTCCAAGGTTCACGTTTCCAGGGTTCAGGGTTCAATGGTTCACGGGTTCAGGGTTCCAGGGTTCAGGGTTCAGGGTTCCAGGGTCCAGGGTTCCATGGTTCCAGGGTTCCAGGGTTCCAGGGTTCAGGGTTCAGGGTTCCAGGGTCCAGGGTTACGGGTTAAGGGTTCAGGGTTCAGGGTTCCAGGGTACAGGGTTCAGGGTTCCATGGTTCAGGGTTCAGGGTTCCAGGGGTTCAGGGTTCTAGGGTTCAAGGTTCCAGGGTTGAGTGTTCCAATGTTCCAAGGTTCAAGGTTCAGGGTTCCAGGGATCCAGTGTACAGGGTTAAGGGTTCCAAGGTTCACGTTTCCAGGGTTCAGGGTTCAATGGTTCACGGGTTCAGGGTTCAGGGTCACGGGTTAAGGGTTCCAGGGTTTAGGGTTTAGGGTTTAGGGTTCCAGGGTTCCGAGGTTCCGGGTTCCAGGGTTCAGGGTCACGGGTTAAGGGTTCGAGGGTTCAGGGTTCGGGGTTATATGGTTCAGGGTTCAGGGTTCCAGGGTTCACGCTTCGTGGTTTGGGGTTCCGTGGTTCGTGGTTCCGGGTTTCCGTGGTTCGTGGCTCGGGTTCCGTGGTTCAAGGTTCGGGGTTCCAGTGGTTCGTGGTTCCATGGTTCCCGGTGGTTCCAGGGGTTCGGGGTTCGGGGTTCGAGGTTCGGTTCGTGGTTCGTGGTCTGTGGTTCCGGGTCCAGGGTCCAGGTTCCGGGTTCCAGGTTTCGTGGTTCGGGGTTCCAGGGTTCGTGGTTCCGTGGTTCGAGGTTCCGGGTTCGTGGTTCCGTGGTGTCGGGTTCCGTGGTTCGGGTTCGGTGGTTCGAGTTTCGTGGTTCCAAGGTTCGGGTTCCATTGTTCGGGGTTCGGGGGTTCCGGGGTTCGGGGTTCTGGGTTCAAGGTTCCAGTGGTTCGTGGTTCCAATGTTCCAGGGTTCGGGTTCGGGGTTCTTGGGTACAGTGGTTAAGGGTTCCGTGGTTCACGTATCCGTGGTTCGAGTAGGGTTTAGGCTCCGGGGTTTAGGGTTCCAAGGTTCACGTGGTTCCAGGGTTCCAAGGTTCCATGGTTCCATGGTTCGAGGTTCACTGTTCCGGGTTCGGGGTTCCAAGGTTCCGTGGTTCTAGGGTTCAAGGTTCCGGGGTTCATTGGTTCCAATGTTCCGGGTTCAAGGTTCAGTGGTTCCGTGGTTGTCACGAAGGTTAAGGTTCCGGTGGTTCGGGTTCGTGGTTCTAGGGTTCCGTGGTTCAGTTCGTGGTTCAGTTCCGGGGTTCGGGTTCCAAGGTTCACGTTCCGTGGCTCACTGCCTAGCCAGATTCGGTATAAGGGTTCCGTGGTTCGAGGTTCCAACGCTTCGTGGGTTCCAAGGTTCCGTGGTTCAAAGGTTCCAAGGTCCAGGTTCCAGGTGTTGGGTTCCGTGGTTCCAGGTTCGTGGTTCTAGGTGTCGGTTCGTGGTTCCGGGGTTCCGTGGTTCGAGGGTCCAGGGTCGTGGTTCCAGGGATCGGGTTCCGGGTGTCGTGGTTCTAGGGTTCGGGGTTCCAAGGGTTCCAAGGTACCACGGGACGTGGTTCGAGGTTCCAAGTTCCGTGGTCTAGGGGTTCTGCTGTTCGGGGTTCCGGTTCCGTGGTTCGGGGTTCCATGGTTCGGTTTCCAAGGTTCGGGGTTCCGTGGTTCCCGGGGTTCCGGGCTTCGAGGTGTTATGCTTCCGGGTTCCGGGGTTCAGGGGTCCAGGGTTCCGTGGTTCCAGGGTCTCGTGGTTCCGGCTTTGGGGTTCTAGGGTGTCGGTTCTAGGCTTCAAGGTTCTGTGGTCTCGGGGTTCCCGGCTTCGTGGTTCTGGTCGTGGTTCCGTGGTTCAAGGTTCAGTGGTTCGAGGGTCCGGGGTTCGTGGTTCCGGGTTCGTGGTTCCCGTTCAGGGTTCGGTGTTTAGGGTGTCGGGGTTCCAAGGTTCCGGGCTTTAGGATTAGGGGTTCCAGTGGTTCACGGTTCTAGGCTTCCGGTGGTTCTAAGGTTCAGGGTTCTAGGGTTTAGGGTTCTAGGGTTTTAGGGTTCCAGGGTTCCAGGCTTGGGATTCTAGGGTGTCGTGGTTCCAAGCTTCGTGGTTCCAGGGTTCGAGGATCAAGGGTTCAGGGTTCCAGGGTTTAGGGTTTAGGGTTCCGGTGGTTCGGGGTTCCGAGTTCCAAATATCAGGGTTCCGTGGTACGGGTTCCGTGGTTCGTGGTTCCAAGGTTCAGGTTCCGTGAGTTCAGTGGTTCCGGTTTCCAGTGGTTCAGTGGTTTAGGGTTCCGAGTTCGGGTTCCGTGGTTCAAGGTTCCCGGGTTCCGGGGTCCAGGGTTCAGGGTTCCATCGTTCAGGGTTCCAGGGTTTAGTGTTACAGGGATCAGGGTTCCAGGATTCACGGTTGCAGGGTGTCAGGGTTCCAGGGTTCAGGGTTCCAGGGTTCAGGGTCCAGGGTTTAGGGTTCCAGGGTGTCGTGGTTCCAGGGTTCAAGGCTTCGTGGTTCTAGGGTGTCGTGGTTCCGGGTTCGGGGGTTCCGGGTTCGAGGTGCGGGTCGGGGGGTCCAGGGTGTCGTGGTTCCACGCTTCGGGGGTTCTAGGGTCTCGTGGTTCCGAGGCTTCAAGGTTCTAGGGTGTCGTGGTTCCGGGGTTCGAGGGTCCGGGGTTCGGTTCGTGGTTCCAAATTCGTTCACTGTTCTAGGGTTCAGGGTTCAGGGTTTTAGGGTGTCAGGGTTCCAAGGTTCCAGGCTTTAGGTATCAGGGTTCCAGGGTTCACGGTTCTAGGCTTTCAGGGTTCCAAGGTTCAGTGTTCTAAGGTTTAGGGTTCTAGGGTGTCGTGGTTCCTACCTCCGGGGCTTCACGGATTCTAGGGTGTCGTGGTTCCATGCTTTAGGGGTTTCAGTGGTTCGAGGATCAAGGGTTCAAGGTTCCAGGGTTCCGGGTTCCAATGTTTAGGGTTCAGTGGTTCCGGTGGTTCCGGAGTTTCAGGGTTCCACGGTACAAGGTTCAGGGTTCGGGTTCCAAGGTTCGGGGTTCCCGAGGTTCGGGGTTCCGTGGTTCCGGGTTCGTGGTTCCGTGGTTCGAGTTCCAAGGTTCAGGTACTGTGGTCCGTGGTTCGGGTTCCGGTGTTAGTGTTCCGGGTTCAAAGTTCCATTGGATCGTGGTTCCAAGATTCACGGTTCTAGGGTTCAAGGTTCTAGGGTTCCAGGGTTCCAATGTTCCAGGGTTCAAGGTTCTAGGGTTTAGGGTTCCAGGGTGTCAGGGTTCCAGGGTTCTAGGCTTCAGGGTTCTAGGGTGTCAGGGTTCCAGGGTTCTAGGGTTCGAGGGTCCAGGGTTCAAGGTTCTAGTGTTCGGGGGTTCCGAGTTCGGTTCTAGGTTCCGTGGTTCCGGGTCCAGGGTTCAGTGGTTCCCGAGTTCGGGTTCCGGGGTTCCGGGGTTCGGGGTTCCGAGTTCGTGGTTCCAGGGTTCAAGGTTCCGGGGTTCCGTGGTTCGAGGGTCCAGGGTTCGTGGTTCCGGTGTTCGGGTTCCGGGGTTCAATGTTCCACGGGATCGAGGGGTTCGGATTCACGGTTCTAGGTCACAGTGGGGGTTCCGAGGGTTCAGGGGCTCCAGGGGTTCCGTGGGTTCACGGGTTCTAGGGTTCAAGGTTCCCAGGGTGTCGGGGTTCCAATGGTTCTGGGTTCAAGTTCCCGGGTTCGGGGTTCCGGGGTTCGAGGTTCCGGGGGTTCGAGATCCGGGGTTTAGAGGTTCAATGGTTCCGGGGTTCCAAAGGTTCGGGGTTCACTTCGTTAAGGGTTCCGGTGGTTCGAGGGTTCCAAGGTTCCCGGGTTGGGGTGTTCCAGGGGTTCAGGGTTCCGAGTTCGGGGTTCAAGGTTCAGGGTTCGAGGTTCGAGGTTGAGGGTTCCGGTGTTCGAGGGTTCAGTTTGATGTTCCGGGGGTTCGGGGTGTCGGGGTTCCGGTGTTCACGGTTACGACGACTCATGTCGAGAAGAGTCGGCGAGTCGTACAGGAGTATAGTCAACTTGGCAGAGCTGTAGTGCGCCCAGGCTAGATGAGGCCGAGTAGAACCGGGATTGGACAATTCAGGGTAGTGTCATGATGAGACGTCGTGTTGAGAAAAAGTTGTGTCTAGTCGACTCCAATGGTGACGAGTCATGTCGAGAAAGTCGAGCTGAGTCAACCAGAGTGTTGTCAAGTTGAAAGTCGAGTTGGTAGAAGTGGCGTCGAAGCGATGAGTCGAGTCCAAGTCGAGTCGACTTCGAGCGCTGTTGAGCCGATTTGGGAAAATTCGAGTCGACTCATCTAACTGCGTTAGCGAGATGCGTCGAATCAAGCTGTTGAGTCGAGTCGAGGCAAGTTGAGCGAAGTTGAGTTGATGCGGGAAAAGTTGAATCGACTCATATCGAGCGTTGTTGAATTGTGCCGTCGCGAATCAAGAGAAGTCAAGTGGAGGCAAAGCGAGTCTTGTTGGGATAAGTCGAACCGAGTCGAGTCCAGTCGAGTTAGGTCGAGTCGAGCAGAGTCTGGTGATGAAGCATCGTGTCGAGAAAAGTTGTGCCTAGTCCACTCCAATGGTGACGGCTCACATCGAGGAAAGTCGAGCAGAGTTGACTAGAGTATAATCAAGTTGAAAGTCGAGCAGAAGCGATTGCCGCGTCGAACGCGATGAGTCGAGTCTAATTTGAGTCGAATTAAAGTTGAGCATCAAGCGATGAAGGGTCGTGTTGAGAAAAGTTGTGTCTTATCGACTCCAATGGTGACGAGCCATGACGAGGAAAACAGCGAGTCGACTCCGAGTGAAGTCAAGTTGAAAGTCGAGTTGAGGAGAGTGGCGTCGAACTGCGATGAGTAGAGGCGAGTCGAGTCGACTTGAGCGAAGTTGAGCCGATTTGGGAAAAGTCGAGTCGACTAATCTCGAGCGTAGGTTATTCGTGCCGTTGCGAATCAAGCGAAGTCGAGGCGAGTCTAGTTGTGATTAGTCGAGTCGAGTCCAAACGAGTCGGGTCGTGTCGTGCAAAGTCACACGATGAAGCGTCATGTCAAGAAAAGTTGTGTCTAGTCGATTCCAATGGTGACGAGTCATGTCGAGGAAAGTCGAGCGGAGTGTAGTCAAGTTGAAAGTCGAGCTAAGGTGAGATGCATGAATCGATGAGTCGAGTCGAACCGAGTTGAGCGAAGTTAAGTTGATTCGGGAAAAGTTGAGTCGACTCATGTCGAGCGCTGTTGAATTGTGTCGTCGCGAATCAACAGAAGTCGAGTGGAGGCAAAGCGAGTCTAGCTGGGATGAGTCAAATCGAGTCGAGTCCAGTCGAGTCGAGCAAAGTCAGGTGATGAAGCATTGTGTCGAGAAAAGTTGTGCCTAGTCGACTACAATGGTGACGCGTCACGTCGAAGAAAGTCGAGAGGAGTCGACCGGAGTATAGTCAAGTTGAAAGCCGAGCTGAGCAGAGTGGCGCCGAACTGCGATGAGTCGAGTCGAGCCGAGTCAGGTCGAGTCGAGCAGAGTCACGCGATGAAGCGTCGTGTTGAGAAAATTTGTGTCTCGTCCACTCCAATCGTGACAAGTCATGTCGAGGAAAGTCGAGCGGAGTCGACCGGAGTATAGTCAAGTTGAAAGTTGAGCTGAGCAGAGTGGCGCCGAACAGTGATGAGTCGAGTCGAGCCGAGTCGGGTCGAGTCGAGCAGAGTCACCCGATGAAGCATCGTGTTGAGAAAAGTTGTGTCTCTTCGACTCCAATGGTGACGAGTCATGTAAAGGAAAGTCGAGCAGAGTGTAGTCAAGTTGAAAGTCGAAGAACCGGAAAGCGAAGGCGCGTCGAATCGCGATGAGTCGAGTCGAGCCGAGTCGAGCCGAGTTGAGCGAAGTTGAGTAGATTCGGGAAAAGTTGAGTCGACTCATATCGAGCGCTGCTGAATTGTGCCGTCGCGAATCAACAGAAGTCGAGTGGAGGCAAAGCGAGTCTAGCTGGGATGAGTCGAATCGAGTCGAGTCCAGTCGAGTCGAGCAAAGTCAGGTGATGAAGCATCGTGTCGAGAAAAGTTGTGCCTAGTCGACTCCAATGGTGACGCGTCACGTCGAGGAAAGTCGAGCGGAGTCGACCGGAGTATAGTCAAGTTGAAAGCCGAGCTGAGTAGAGTGGCGCCGAACTGCGATGAGTCGAGTCGAGCCGAGTCGGGTCGAGTCGAGCAGAGTCACGCGATGAAGCGTCGTGTTGAGAAAATTTGTGTCTGGTCCACTCCAATCGTGACGAGTCATGTCGAGGAAAGTCGAGCGGAGTCGACCGGAGTATAGTCAAGTTGAAAGTTGAGCAGAGCAGAGTGGCGCCGAACTGCGATGAGTCGAGTCGAACCGAGTCGAGTCGAGTCGAGCAGAGTCACGCGATGAAGCGTCGTGTTGAGAAAAGTTGTGTCTCGTCGACTCCAATGGTGACGAGTCATGTCGAGGAAAGTCGAGCGGAGTCGACCTGAGTAGGGTTGCGTCGAATTGCGATGAGTTGAGTCGAGCCGAGTTGTGCGAAGTTGAGTTGATTAAGGAAAAGTTGAGTCGACTCATATCAAACGCTGTTGAATTGTGCCGTCGCGATTCAAGAGAAGTCGAGTGGAGGCAAAGCGAGTCTAGTTGGGATGAGTCGAATCGAGTCGAGTCAACTCGAGTCAGATCGAGTCGAGCAGAGTCAGGGGATGAAGCATCGTGTCGAGAAAAGTTGTGCCTAGTCGACTCCAATGGGGACGAGTCACGTCGAGGAAAGTCGAGCGAAGTTGACTAGAGTATAGTCAAGGTTAAAGTCGAGCAGAGCAGAGTTGCGTCGAACTGCGATGAGTCGAGTCTAGCAGAGTCGGGTCGAGTTGAGCAGAGTCACGCGATGAAGGGTTGTGTTGAGAAAAGTTGTGTCTGGTCGACTCCAATGGTGACGAGTCATGTCAAGCGGAGTCAACCGGAGTGTAGTGAAGTTGAAAGTCGAGTTGAGTAGAGTGGCGTCGAAATGCGATGAGTCGTGTCGACTTGAGCGAAGTTGAGCCGATTTGGGAAAAGTCGAGTCGACTCATCTAAGCGCAGTTGAATCGTGCCGTTGTGAATAAAGCGAAGTCGAGGCGAGTCTAGTTGGGATGAGTCGAGTCGAGTCCAGACGAGTCGGGTCGTGTCGTACAAAGTCACACAATGTAATACAACCCACTTGGGAGGAGGAGGATGGACCTAGTTGGAGGTAGGATTGAAGCTCAAAATTCAGAGCAGTTTTGGGAGCTCCTCAAATTGTGTTCAATGTAGCACAAAATTGTGCATAAAAATGAAAAAAAGAGGAAACATAAATTTGCAGAATGTAAAGAGGGAATTGGGGAAGGTGATTGCAAGAATTAAAGGCTGGAAATAAAGTGCAGAAATGGAAGAAAGGGCAAAACGAAAATGACCAAAATTAAAGGGGAAAGGGGCTGAAAATTAAAGCATAAACTAAGAACCAGAATTGTAAATTGCAAGAAGGTAAATGGCAGAATGTAAATTGCAGAAAAAATAATTCCTAAGCTAGGCGCCACTCCACTAGCTAGAGGAAGCTAGGAAGATAAGCCAAGTTCCACCACATTGGAGGCTCCAATGATAAGGAAAAGGGTCTTAACCTCAAGAACAAGCAAGAGGAGAAGAAAGAGAAGAGAAGGTTGCTCTCTCAAGGGAATTTCGGATTCCAATATCATAAAATGACCAAAGGTGTCATTTGCTTACATTGAGCCCTTATTTATAGGAAAAAAGGAAGGGGGCTGCTTGGTTGTGGGTTTGGGCTGCCCTTAGCCAACCAAGCTCTTAACCTAAGCCTGTTCCTATTCTAAATAACCTATTCTTATTCCATGTTGGAATAAGCTATTCCCACTTTTACAACTTAAAGAAAAATACAACCAAATTAAAATTAGAAAAAATTTCAGTTTTATTATCCTTAAGCTAAAAATTTCTCTTGAAAGTCAATTTCCATGCTCACATCACAATGAAGCGTCATGTCAAGAAAAGTTGTGTCTAGTCGACTCCAACGGTGACGAGTCATGTCGAGGAAAGTCGAGCGGAGTGTAGTCAAGTTGAAAGTCGAGCTGAGCAGAGATGCGTCGAACTGCGATGAGTCGAGTCGAGTCGAGTTGAGCGAAGTTGAGTTGATGCGGGAAAAGTTGAATCGACTCATATCGATCGCTGTTGAATTGTGCCGTCGCGAATCAAGAGAAGTCGAGTGGAGGCAAAGCGAGTCTAGTTGGGATAAGTCGAACCGAGTCGAGCAGAGTCTGGTGATGAAGCATCGTGTCGAGAAAAGTTGTGCCTAGTCCACTCCGATGGTGAGGACTCACGTCGAGGAAAGTCGAGCAGAGTTGACTTGAGTATAGTCAAGTTGAAAGTCGAGCAGAGTAGAGTTGCGTCGAACTGCGATGAGTCGAGTCTAGCCGAGTCAGGTCGAGTTGAGCAGAGTCACGCGATGAAGCGTCGTGTTGAGAAAAGTTATTCTCGTCGACTCCAATGATGACGAGTGATGTCGAGGAAAGTCGAGCGTAGTGTAGTCAAGTTGAAAGTCGAGCTGAGCAGAGTTGCGTCGAACTACAATAAGTCGAGTCGAGCCGAGTTGAGAGAAGTTGAGTTGATTCGGGAAAAGTTGAGTCGACTCATACCGAGCGCTGTTGAATGGTGCCGTCGCGAATCAAGAGAAGTCGAGTGGAGGCAAAGCGAGTCTAGCTGGGATGAGTCGAATCGAGTCGAGTCCAGTTGAGTCGAGCAAAGTCAGGTGATGAAGCATCGTGTCGAGAAAAGTTGTGCCTACTCGACTCCAATGGTGACGAGTCACGTTGAGGAAATTCGAGCGGAGTCGACCGGAGTATAGTCAAGTTGAAAGCCGAGCAGAGCAGATTGGCGCCGAACTGCAATGAGTCGAGTCGAGTCAAGTCGGGTCGAGTTGAGCAGAGTCACGCGATGAAGCGTCATGCTGAAAAAAGTTGTGTCTCGTCGACTCCAATGGTGACGAGTCATGTCGAGGAAAGTCGAGCGGAGTTGACCGGAGTATAGTCAAGTTGAAAGCCCAGCAGAGCAGAGTGGCGCCGAACTGCGTTGAGTCGAGTCGAGCAGAGTCACGCGATGAAGCGTCGTATTCAGAAAAGTTGTGTCTCTTCGATTCCAATGGTGACGAGTCATGTCGAGGAAAGTCGAGCGGAGTCGACTGGAGTGTAGTCAAGTTGAAAGTCGAGCTGAGCATAGTAGCGTCGAATTGCATTGAGTAATGTCGAGCCGAGTTGAGCGAAGTTTAGTTGATTCGGGAAAAGTTGAGTCGACTCATATCGAGCGCTGTTGAATTGTGCCGTCGCGATTCAAGAGAAGTCGAGTGGAGGCATAGCGAGTCTAGTTGGGATGAGTCGAATCGAGTCGAGTCCAATCGAGTCAGATCTAGTCGAGCAGAGTCAGGTGATGAAGCATCGTGTCGAGAAAAGTTGTGCCTAGTCGACTCCAATGGTGACGAGTCACGTCTAGGAAAGTCGAGCGGAGTTGACTAGAGTATAGTCAAGTTGAAAGTCGAGCAGAGCAAAGTTGCGTCGAACTGCGATGAGTTGAGTCTAGCCGAGTCGGATCGAGTTGAGCAAAGTCACGCGATGAAGGGTCGTGTTGAGAAAAGTTGTGTCTCGTTGACTCCAATGGTGACGAGTCATGTCGAGGAAAGTCGAGCGGAGTCGACCGGAGTGTAGTCAAGTTGAAAGTCGAGTTGAGTAGAGTGGCGTCGAACTGCGATGAGTCGAGTCGAGTCGAGTCGACTTGAGCGAAGTTGAGCCGATTTGGGAAAAGTCGAGTCAACTCATCTCGAGCGCAATTGAATCGTGCTGTTGCGAATGAAGCGAAGTCGAGGCAAGTCTAGTTGGGCTGAGTCGAGTCTAGTCCAGACGAGTCAGGTCGTGATGTGCAAAGTCACACGATGAAGCGTCATGTCAAGAAAAGTTGTGTCTAGTCGACTCCAATGGTGACTAGTCATGTCGAGGAAAGTCGAGCGGAGTGTAGTCAAGTTGAAAGTTGAGCTGAGCAGAGATGCGTCGAACTGCGATGAGTCGAGTCAAGTCGAGTTGAGCGAAGTTGAGTTGATGCGGGAAAAGTTGAATCGACTCATATCGAGCGCTGTTGAATTGTGCCGTCGCGAATCAAGAGAAGTCGAGTGGAGGCAAAGCGAGTCTAGTTGGGATGAGTCGAACCGAGACGAGTCCAGTCGAGTCAGGTCGAGTTGAGCAGAGTCAGGTGATGAGGCATCGTGTCGAGAAAAGTTGTGCCTCATCCACTCCAATTGTGACGAGTCATGTCGAGGAAAGTCGAGCGGAGTTGACCACTTAGACTCCTTTCAACAAGCACACTTAGACTCCCCCATATGGCTCCTTAAAACCACACAAAGGCCTTGGAACTTACACACAATTAGTAACAAAATTACAAGGAAACTTCCTAAGTACAAACTAAATCAAAAGGATTACAATATTATAACCCTACTACAACCAAATTCTAAAATTACACCAAAAAGAAAGTCCTAGTAAGAGAAATCCTAATCTACTACAAATGGGTAAATTCTTCAAGTCAAGCTTCAAGTCCAAGTCTTCTCCACGTTCAGCTCCAAGTCAAACAAAATTTCTTTCTTAGGGCTGCATACAAAATTAAACAAAGAATGCTTTGCAAACCAAGAAATTGTTAGCACAATTAAAACAAATTACTTCCTTCCTCACCAGTGTTTGCCACTCTTAGTCACTCAATTTGGTCTTGCTTTACCCTTGAAGAAAAGACACATATTCAACTTAAAATTAGAGGCCTTGATGTTTCCAATGTGGTAAAAACTCAACTCATCCAGAATTTAAGAATGGACAAAACATAGGAATTTTGGGGACAAACAAGAAACTCTTATCACAAAAATTAGCTAAACTCAAAGGGATTAAAATTGTGACAAACTAGAATTCAAAGAAGACAAGCAACAAAGTGGTGAAAAAAAAAAGAAGGCACTCAAAAGGAATTCAAGAAGGATGAATGGATTACAAACTTGTGTGAATTGCTCTTAAAACTGAACTTAACCTTTCTTTGAAATAAAATCATTCATATGCATCATAGTTCATTCAAGAGGATAAATCCAACTCAAGTTGTTCAACACACTTCAATTGATCCCAAACTCAACTCAAATACTACAATTGAAATACAATAAAATGAAACTTGAAGATCATTCAACTCTGGAATTTTTTTTTACTTTTTTTTTTTGAAAAAATTCTGCCCAGATTTTTTTTTCACGTTTTTTTTTTTTTTTTTTTTTTTTTTTTGTTCTTTGTTGATTCTTGCTTTTTTGCCTTGTATTCTTTTAGGGAAATGTAATGTACACTTATATCACTCCAAAACCAGCACATGATTAACACTTAAACATCCAACAACAATATTTTCAAAGATCAAACACAAACTTCCTCAAGAACACATGAAGAACAGTGATGAACATGATGAACATGATGAACAATTTGCAGAATTATGCCAAAATAATTGAGGGGTTTTTGAGGCAACAATGATCAAGTTTCAATTTCAACAACAAAACCCACAAATTCCAAAGGATTTGAGAGAACAATAGATGTGTTCTTGCTGGAAATACCCATAAAAAAAAACAGAAAAGGGGTCCTTCAATTTCTTGACATTTTGATGCAATTTTGAGCAAATTCACCGATTAAATTGATTTTTAAGTAAGGATCCAACAACATATGACTCAAAGCAACACGAATTACATGTGAATTCAAGCAAGAAGGGGCTGAAAATATGCAGAAAAACTGGAAGAAAAACAGAGACGAAAATGGGAGAAGAAGATGATGAAAAATGAAGGAGAAAAGTGAGAGAAGTTACCTCCAAACAACAAGCTCTGATACCACATAATACAACCCACTTGGGAGGAGGAGGATGGACCTAGTTGGAGGTAGGATTGAAGCTCAAAATTCAGGGCAGTTTTGGGAGCTCCTCAAATTGTGTTCAATGTAGCACAAAATTGTGCATAAAAATGAAAAGAAGAGGAAACATAAATTTGCAGAATGTAAAGAGGGAATTGGGGAAGGTGATTGCCAGAATTAAAGGCTGGAAATAAAGTGCAGAAATGGAAGAAAGGGCAAAACGAAAATGACCCAAAATTAAAGGGGAAAGGGGCTGAAAATTAAAGCATAAACTAAGAACCAGAATTGTAAATTGCAAGAAGGTAAATGGCACAATGTAAATTGCAGAAAAATAATTCCTAAGCTAGGCGCCACTCCACTAGCTAGAGGAAGCTAGGAAGATAAGCCAAGTTCCACCACATTGGAGGCTCCAATGATAAGGAAAAGGGTCTTAACCTCAAGAACAAGGAAAAGGAGAACAAAGAGAAGAGAAAGTTGCTCTCTCAAGGGAATTTCGGATTCCAATATCATAAAATGACCAAAGGTACCATTTGCTTACATTTAGCCCTTATTTATAGGAAAAAAGGAAGGGGACTGCATGGTTGTGGGTTTGGGCTGCCCTTAGCCAACCAAGCTCTTAACCTAAGCCTGTTCCTATTCTAAATAACCTATTCTTATTCCATGTTGGAATAAGCTATTGTCACTTTTACAACTCAAAGAAAAATACAACCAAATTAAAATTAGGAAAAATTTCAGTTTTATTATCCTTAAGCTAAAAATTTCTCTTGAAAGCTAATTTCCATGCTCACATCAAGTTGAAAGTCGAGTTGAGTAGAGTGGCGTCGAACTACGATGAGTCGAGTCGACTTGAGCGATGTTGAGCCGATTTGGGAAAAGTCGAGTCGACTCATCTCGAGCGGAGTTGAATCGTGTTGTTGTGAATCAAGCGAAGTCGAGGCGAGTCTAGTTGGGATGAGTCTAGTCGAGTCCAGACGAGTCGGGCCGTGTTGTGCAAAGTCACACGATGAAGCGTCATAATACAACCCACTTGGGAGGAGGAGGATGGACCTAGTTGGAGGTAGGATTGAAGCTCAAAATTCAGAGCAGTTTTGGGAGCTCCTCAAATTGTGTTCAATGTAGCACAAAATTGTGCATAAAAATGAAAAGAAGAGGAAACATAAATTTGCAGAATGTAAAAAGGGAATTGGGGAAGGTGATTGCAAGAATTAAAGGCTGGAAATAAAGTGCAGAAATGGAAGAAAGGGAAAAACGAAAATGACCAAAATTAAAGGGGAAAGGGTGTTGAACAACTTGAGTTGGATTTATCCTCTTGAATGAACTATGATGCATATGAATGATTTTCTTTCAAAGAAAGGTTAAGTTCAGTTTTAAGAACAATTCACACAAGTTTGTAATCCATTCATCCTTCTTGAATTCCTTTTGAGTGCCTTCTTTTTTCACCACTTTGTTGCTTGTCTTCTTTGAATTCTAGTTTGTCACAATTTTAATCCCTTTGAGTTTAGCTAATTTTTGTGATAAGAGTTTCTTGTTTGTCCCCAAAATTCCTATGTTTTGTCCATTCTTGAATTCTGGATGAGTTGAGTTTTTACCACATTGGAAACATCAAGGCCTCTAATTTTAAGTTGAATATGTGTCTTTTCTTCAAGGATAAAGCAAGACCAAATTAAGTGACTAAGAGTGGCAAACACTGGGGAGGAAGGAAGTAATTGGTTTTAATTGTGCTAACAATTTCTTGGTTTGCAAAGCATTCTTTGTTTAATTTTGTATGCAGCCCTAAGAAAGAAATTTTGTTGACTTGGAGCTGAACTTGGAGAAGACTTGGACTTGAAGCTTGACTTGAGGAATTTACCCATTTGTAATAGATTAGGATTTCTCTTACTAGGACTTTCTTTTTGGTGTAATTTTAGAATTTGGTTGTAGTAGGTTTATAATATTGTAATCCTTTTGATTTAGTTTGTACTTAGGAATTTTCCTTGTAATTTTGTTAGTAATTGTGTGTAAGTTCCAAGGCCTTTGTGTGGTTTTAAGGAGCCATAAGGGGGAGTCTAAGTGTGCTTGTTGAAAGGAGTAATAAGGGGGTTCCATAATTGCTAGGTTTACAACTTAGCCTATGTGACTACTTGTTACTTATCTTTCCCTATCTTGGACCTTGGTTTGTGTAAGAAACCAATTAACTCTCTGCATTTTAATTTCTTAATTGTTCAAGTGTTTTATGTGGTAGGAATTTGTACTTAGAATATTTGTGATTTTCTTAATTGATTGTTTGATATCTTGTGTCTTGAGTGGAGAGAATCATGAGTGAAACTGAGTATCCACCTAGCTTCAATAGGTTACAACTAGAAGCCCTTACCCAAACCTTTGAAAAAATGTTAAGAAAACAAAGTGAACAATTTGAAGATCGCTTGTATGACCTAGAAAAGAGGAATGAGACTTTGTTTAAAAAGAAACAAAATGAAGGGTCTAGTAGTTCTAAGAAAAACAAAAATAAAATTGATTCACCTAGGGAGGAACTTTCATAAGAAGATTTCTATGAATCCCCTAGAAGAAACCAAAGGAATAATCACAGGGGTGGGCATGAGAGTGATAGGGAATCATCTAGGTCTCCACTTAGGGTTAGAAATTCATCTAGGAGTAGGATCCATAGAAGTAGAGATAGACATTCTCCTAGCCATCATAGTCATAGAGCTTCTTCTAGGATTAGGAATAGAGGTAGGAGAGAAAATGGAAACCAAGAAAGAATAGATGGAACCAAGTTTAGAATTCCAAAATTTCAAGGGTTGAATGACCCTGAAATCTACCTATCATGGGAGTTGAAGGTAGAGCAAATTTTCATGTGCTATGAAGTAAGGGAGGAACATAGGGTAAAGCTAGCTAGTCTTGAATTTTCAGACTATGCTTTGATTTGGTGGGATAAGCTAGTGAAAGAGAGAGCAAGGTTTCATCCTATTGAGACTTGGGAAGAAATGAAAGCCATCCTTAGGAATAGGTATGTACCACCTCATTACCTTAGGGAGCTTCATAATAGGCTCCAAAGATTAACCCAAGGTAATAGAACTGTTGATGAGTACTACAAAGATATGGAGGTAGCCATCATTAGAGCCAACATAGAAGAATGTGAGGAGGCTAGAATGGCAAGATTCCTTGAAGGGCTTAAGGATGAGATTAGGGATGTTGTGGAACTCCACAACTATATGAGTTTGAATGAACTCTACCACCAAGCCCAAAAGGTAGAACAACAACTCCATAGAAAAGGTAAGAGTAGATACTCAACCTCCAAGCCTTCTTGGAAGGAAGGCCACAAGGATGTCCCTTTTAAGCCTAAAGATCCTAGGGAAATTAAAGATCCCAAGAAAGAAAAGGCCAACACCCCATCCACTCCGATAAAAAAGGAATCATCCATTAAGTGTTTCAAGTGTTTGGGACGAGGGCACATTGCCTCTCAATGCCCTAACAAGAAGAGCATGATCCTTAGAGATAATGGACAAGTCTCATCTTTGGAATCCTCAAGTGAAAACTCTAGCTCTAGTGCCACTAGCTCTTCTAGTGAAGAAGGATTAGAGTATGCCCCCGAAGGTGATCTTCTTGTTGTTAGGAGATTACTAGGAAGCATGGTCAAGGGGGAAGATGAGAGCCAAAGAGAAAATATTTTTCACACAAGGTGTGTGATTGGGGGGGAGACATGTTCTTTGATTATAGATGGGGGAAGTTGCACCAACGTGGCTAGTGCTAGGCTAGTACAAAAGTTAGGCTTAACTACTACCCCACATCCTAGGCCTTACAAGTTGCAATGGTTGAGTGACAATGGGGACCTCTTAGTGGATAAGCAAGTCTTAGTTGCCTTTTCCATAGGTAGGTATCTTGACCAAGTAACTTGTGATGTTGTGCCCATGGAAGCAAGTCATGTGCTCTTGGGAAGGCCATGGCAATTTGATAGGAAAGTTCACCATGATGGGCATAGCAATAGGTATTCATTTGTTTTCAATTCCCAAAAGGTCACCTTAGTTCCCTTGGCTCCTAGTGAGGTTTGTAAAGATCAAGTACAAATGAAAAAGAAAAGAAGGGAATTAAAGGAAAGAATTTAAAAAAAGATAAGAGGTTGAGACATGTGGAAAAATTTAAAAACCTCTTCATCAATCAAGGAGAAATTAGGCAAACTCTTCTAGCTAGACAACCCATGTACATGCTCATGTGCAAAGAGTATTGCTTGAATACTCAACCAAACCTTGAGTCTAGTGAACTTCTAGAAGAGTTCCAAGATGTATTCCCAAAAGAGTTACCTCTAGGGTTGCCACCTGTAAGGGGTATTGAACATCAAGAAAACTTAGTGCCTAGTGTTCCTCAATTCCTTTCACCTATCATACGGGTTGAAATGTTCTCCTTTACAAAGAGTAATCAAGAGATGGAACTCCAGCCTTCGAACAACATTTGGGACACCATTGTTGCAAAATTTGTTGGAGATCATGTGTCTAGATCCATTCATATGCCTAGATTATCACCACTGTCTCATATGCTTCACAGTGATAGTGAATTCTCACATATAAAGGTCCCTAGCATGCTTCAATCCTTGTTTTATGATAATGCATCTAGGATGCTTAATTTGTTAGTAATTACAAATATTCATAGCACTAAGATCTCTTTAGGGAAAAGAAAATGGATGAAAGCACGTAAGTTTACTTGTGACATGTTTGTTAATAACTATGAGCTTGTAGATCGAATCAACCTTTTGTTCCTAGTCAAATTTGCTTTCCAATGTTTACGACTATTTGAAAAATTAAAGAGGTTCGTATTTGATCCTGGCATTCTCCATAATTTTCTTTCTTCCATAACCATATATACTCTTCTACTCTTATTTGTGTCCTTTGTTTTGCAGAAATTGGTGATTGCCATTCGAGGGCAAATGCTTTTAAGGGGGAGAGGATGATGTGAGCATGGAAATTGGCTTTCAAGAGAAATTTTTAGCTTAAGGATAATAAAACTGAAATTTTTCCTAATTTTAATTTGGTTGTATTTTTCTTTAAGTTGTAAAAGTGGGAATAGCTTATTCCAACATGGAATAAGAATAGGTTATTTAGAATAGGAACAGGCTTAGGTTAAGAGCTTGGTTGGCTAAGGGCAGCCCAAACCCACAACCAAGCAGCCCCCTTCCTTTTTTCCTATAAATAAGGGCTTAATGTAAGCAAATGGCACCTTTGGTCATTTTATGATATTGGAATCCGAAATTCCCTTGAGAGAGCAACTTTCTCTTCTCTTTCTTCTCCTCTTGCTTGTTCTTGAGGTTAAGACCCTTTTCCTTATCATTGGAGCCTCCAATGTGGTGGAACTTGGCTTATCTTCCTAGCTTCCTCTAGCTAGTGGAGTGGCGCCTAGCTTAGGAATTATTTTTCTGCAATTTACATTCTGCCATTTACCTTCTTGCAATTTACAATTCTGGTTCTTAGTTTATGCTTTAATTTTCAGCCCCTTTCCCCTTTAATTTTGGTCATTTTCGTTTTGCCCTTTCTTCCATTTCTGCACTTTATTTCCAGCCTTTAATTCTTGCAATCACCTTCCCCAATTCCCTCTTTACATTCTGCAAATTTATGTTTCCTCTTCTTTTCATTTTTATGCACAATTTTGTGCTACATTGAACACAATTTGAGGAGCTCCCAAAACTGCTCTGAATTTTGAGCTTCAATCCTACCTCCAACTAGGTCCATCCTCCTCCTCCCAAGTGGGTTGTATTATGATAATGTGAGCATGGAAATTGGCTTTCAAGAGAAATTTTTAGCTTAAGGATAATAAAACTGAAATTTTTCCTAATTTTAATTTGGTTGTATTTTTCTTTAAGTTGTAAAAGTGGGAATAGCTTATTCCAACATGGAATAAGAATAGGTTATTTAGAATAGGAACAGGCTTAGGTTAAGAGCTTGGTTGGCTAAGGGCAGCCCAAACCCACAACCAAGCAGCCCCCTTCCTTTTTTCCTATAAATAAGGGCTTAATGTAAGCAAATGGCACCTTTGGTCATTTTATGATATTGGAATCCGAAATTCCCTTGAGAGAGCACCTTTCTCTTCTCTTTCTTCTCCTCTTGCTTGTTCTTGAGGTTAAGACCCTTTTCCTTATCATTGGAGCCTCCAATGTGGTGGAACTTGGCTTATCTTCCTAGCTTCCTCTAGCTAGTGGAGTGGCGCCTAGCTTAGGAATTATTTTTCTGCAATTTACATTCTGCCATTTACCTTCTTGCAATTTACAATTCTGGTTCTTAGTTTATGCTTTAATTTTCAGCCCCTTTTCCTTTAATTTGGGTCATTTTCACTTTGCCCTTTCTTCCATTTCTCGTACACTTTATTTCAAACCTTTAATTCTTGCAATCACCTTCCCCAATTCCCTCTTTTCATTCTGCAAATTTATGTTTCCTCTTCTTTTCATTTTTATGCACAATTTCGTGCTACATTGAACACAATTTGAGGAGCTCCCAAAACTGCCCTGAATTTTGAGCTTCAATCCTACCTCCAACTAGGTCCATCCTCCTCCTCCCAAGTGGGTTGTATTACGAGCAAAGACAGGTGATGAAGCATCGTGTCGAGAAAAGTTGTGCCTAGTCGACTCCAATGGTGACGAGTCATGATGTGAGCACCACCATTAAGAGACCAACCACTAGGTCAAGGGCTAAGAGAATTCAACAAGAGGTGGAAGCATTACTTCTCAAAAGGAAGGAATATCATGAAGAAATGTCATCCACGGAATTATCATTCAAGGAAATTGTAGATTTCAAAATTTTAGCTTAGGAAGAATAAATCTGAAATTAGTAATTTCAATTTGATTGTATTTGTCTTAACTTGTAAAAGTAGGGATAGTTTATTCCAACATGGGATAAAATTAGACTATTTAGAATAGGAATAGGCTTAGCTTAAGGGCTTGGTTGGCTAGGAGCAGCCCATACCCACAACCAAGCAGCCCCCTTCCCTTTTTCCTATAAATAAGGGCTTAATGTAAGAAAATGACACCTTTGGTCATTTTATGATATTGGAATTCGAAATTCCCTTGAGAGAGCAACTTTCTCTTCTCTTTCTTCTCCTCTTGCTTGTTCTTGAGGTTAAGACCCTTTTCCTTATCATTGGAGCCTCCAATGTGGTGGAACTTGGCTTATCTTCCTAGCTTCCTCTAGCTAGTGGAGTGGCGCCTAGCTTAGGAATTATTTTTCTGCAATTTACATTCTGCCATTTACCTTCGTGCAATTTACAATTCTGGTTCTTAGTTTATGCTTTAATTTTCAGCCCCTTTACCCTTTAATTTTGGGTCATTTTCGTTTTGTCCTTTCTTCCATTTCTGCACTTTATTTCCAGCCTTTAATTCTTGCAATCACCTTCCCCAATTCCCTCTTTACATTCTGCAAATTTATGTTTCCTCTTCTTTTCATTTTTATGCACAATTTTGTGCTACATTGAACACAATTTGAGGAGCTCCCAAAACTGCCCTGAATTTTGAGCTTTTCAATCCAACCTCCAACTAGGTCCATCCTCCTCCTCCCCAGTGGGTTGTATTATGTGGTATCAAGAGCTTGTTGTTTGGAGGTAACTTCTCTCACTTTTCTCCTTCATTTTTCATCATCTTCTTCTCCCATTTTCATCTCTGTTTTTGTTCCAGTTTTTTCTACACATTTTCAGCCCCTTCTTGCTTGAATTCACATGTAATTTGTGTTGCTTTGAGTCATATGTTGTTGGATCCTTGCTTGAACATCAATTTAATCGGTGAATTTGCTCAAAATTGCATCAAAATGTCAAGAAATTGAAGAACCCCTTTTCTGGTTTTTTTTTCTGGGTATTTCTAGCAAGAACACATCTATTGTTCTCTCAAATCCTTTGGACTTTGTGGGTTTTGTTGTTGAAATTGTAACTTGATCATTGTTGCCTCAAAAACCCCTCAATCATTTTGGCAAAATTTCTGAAAATTGTTCATCATGTTCATCACTGTTCTTCATGTGTTCTTGAGGAAGTTTGTGTTTGATCTTTGAAAAAATTGTTGTTGGATGTTTAAGTGTTAATCCTGTGCTGGTTTTGGAGTGACATAAGTGTACATTACACTTCCCTAAAAGATACAAGGCAAAAAAGCAAGAATCAACAAAGAACAAAAAAAAAAGAAAAAAAAACGAAAAAAAAACGTGAAAAAAAAAATCTGGGCAGAATTTTTTTCAAAAAAAAAAAAAAAAAAATTCCAGAGTTGAATGATCTTCAAGTTTCATTTTATTATATTTCAATTGTAATATTTGAGTTCAGTTTGGGATCAATTGAAGTGTGTTGAACAACTTGAGTTGGATTTATCCTCTTGAATGAACTATGATGCATATGAATGATTTTCTTTCAAAGAAAGGTTAAGTTCAGTTTTAAGAACAATTCACACAAGTTTGCAATCCATTCATCCTTCTTGAATTCCTTTTGAGTGCCTTTTTTTTTCACCACTTAATTGTTGCTTGTCTTCTTTGAATTCTAGTTTGTCACAATTTTAATCCCTTTGAGTTTAGCTAATTTTTGTGATAAGAGTTTCTTGTTTGTCCCCAAAATTCCTATGTTTTGTCCATTCTTGAATTCTGGATGAGTTGAGTTTTTACCACATTGGAAACATCAAGGCCTCTAATTTTAAGTTGAATATGTGTTTTTTCTTCAAGGGGCAAAGCAAGACCAAATTGAGTGACTAAGAGTGGCAAACACTGAGTGAGGAAGGAAGTAATTGGTTTTAATTGTGCTAACAATTTCTTGGTTTGCAAAGCATTCTTTGTTTAATTTTGTATGCAGCCCTAAGAAAGAAATTTTGTTTGACTTGGAGCTGAACTTGGAGAAGACTTGGACTTGAAGCTTGACTTGAAGAATTTACCCATTTGTAATAGACTAGGATTTCTCTTACTAGGACTTTCTTTTTGGTGTAATTTTAGAATTTGGTTGTAGTAGGGTTATAATATTGTAATCCTTTTGATTTAGTTTGTACTTAGGAATTTTTCTTGTAATTTTGTTAGTAATTGTGTGTAAGTTCCAAGGCCTTTGTGTGGTTTTAAGGAGCCATATGGAAGAGTCTAAGTGTGCTTGTTGAAAGGAGTAATAACGGGGTTCCATAATTGCTAGGTTTACAACTTAGCCTATGTGACTACTTGTTACTTATCTTTCCCTATCTTGGACCTTGGTTTGTGTAAGAAACCAATTAACTTTCTGCATTTTAATTTCTTAATTGTTCAAGTGTTTTATGTGGTAGGAATTTGTACTTAGAATATTTGCGATTTTCTTAATTGATTTGTTTCATATCTTGTGTCTTGAGTGGAGAGCATCATGAGTGAAAATGATTATCCACCTAGCTTCAATAGGTTACAACTAGAAGCCCTTACCCAAACCTTTGAAAAAATGTTAAGAAAACAAAGTGAACAATTTGAAGATCACTTGTATGAACTAGAAAAGAGGAATGAGACTTTGTTTAAAAAGAAACAAAATGAAGGGCCTAGTAGTTCTAAGAAAAATAAAATAAAATTGATTCACCTAGGGAGGAACTTTCACAAGAAGAATTCTATGAATCCCCTAGAAGAAACCAAAGGAATAATCACAGGGGTGGGAATCAAGGTAGGCATGAGAGTGATAGGGAATCATCTAGGTCTCCACTTAGGGTTAGAAATTCATCTAGGAGTAGGATCCATAGAAGTAGAGATAGACATTCTCCTAGCCATCATAGTCATGGAGCTTCTTCTAGGATTAGGAATAGAGGTAGGAGAGAAAATGGAAACCAAGAAAGAATAGATGGAACCAAGTTTAGAATTCCAAAATTTCAAGGGTTGAATGACCCTGAAATCTACCTATCATGGGAGTTGAAGGTAGAGCAAATTTTCATGTGCTATGAAGTAAGGAGGAACATAGGGTAAAGCTAGCTAGTCTTGAATTTTCAGACTATGCTTTGATTTGGTGGGATAAGCTAGTGAAAGAGAGCAAGGTTTCATCCTATTGAGACTTGGGAAGAAATGAAAGCCATCCTTAGGAATAGGTATGTACCACCTCATTACCTTAGGAGCTTCATAATAGGCTCCAAAGATTAACCCAAGGTAATAGGACTGTTGATGAGTACTACAAAGATATGGAGGTAGCCATCATTAGAGCCAACATAGAAGAATGTGAGGAGGCTAGAATGGCAAGATTCCTTGAAGGGCTTAAGGATGAGATTAGGGATGTTGTGAACTCCACAACTATATGAGTTTGAATGAACTCTACCACCAAGCCCAAAAGGTAGAACAACAACTCCATAGGAAAGGTAAGAGTAGATACTCAACCTCAAAGCCTTCTTGGAAGGAAAATAAGAGGAAGGAAGGCCACAAGGATGTTCCTTTTAAGCCTAAAGATCCTAGGGAAATTAAAGATCCCAAGAAAGAAAAGGCCAACACCCCATCCACTCCAATAAAAAAGGAATCATCCATTAAGTGTTTCAAGTGTTTGGGACGAGGCACATTGCCTCTCAATGCCCTAACAAGAAGAGCATGATCCTTAGAGATAATGGACAAGTCTCATCTTTGGAATCCTCAAGTGAAAACTCTAGCTCTAGTGCCACTAGCTCTTCTAGTGAAGAAGGATTAGAGTATGCCCTCGAAGGTGATCTTCTTGTTGTTAGGAGATTACTAGGAAGCATGGTCATGGGGAAGATGAGAGCCAAAGAGAAAATATTTTTCACACAAGGTGTGTGATTGGGGGGAAGACATGTTCTTTGATTATAGATGGGGGAAGTTGCACCAACGTGGCTAGTGCTAGGCTAGTACAAAAGTTAGGATTAACCACTACCCCACATCCTAGGCCTTACAAGTTGCAATGGTTGAGTGACAATGGGGACCTCTTTAGTGGATAAGCAAGTCTTAGTTGCCTTTTCCATAGGTAGGTATCTTGACCAAGTAACTTGTGATGTTGTGCCCATGGAAGCAAGTCATGTGCTCTTGGGAAGGCCGTAAGTAATTTGATAGGAAAGTTCACCATGATGGGCATAGCAATAGGTATTCCTTTGTTTTCAAATCCCAAAAGGTCAACTTAGTTCCCTTGGCCCTAGTGAGGTTTGTAAAGATCAAGTACAAATGAAAAAAGAAAAGAGAGGAAGAAAAAAAGGGAATTAAAGGAAAGAATATAAAAAAAGATAAGAGGTTGAGACATGAGAAAAATGATAAAAACCTCTTCATCAATCAAGGAGAAATTAGGCAAACTCTTCTAGCTAGACAACACATGTACATGCTCATGTGCAAAGAGTATTGCTTGAATACTCAACCAAACCTGAGTCTAGTGAACTTCAAGAACTTCTAGAAGAGTTCCAAGATGTGTTCCCAAAAGAGTTACCTCTAGGGTTGCCAATGCTAGGGGTATTGAACATCAAATAGACTTGGTGCCTAGTGTTTTCTTACCATATAGGCCAGCCTATAGAAGTAATCCTGAAGAAACTAAAGAAATCCAAAAACAAGTAGGGGAGCTTCTAGAAAAAGGGTGGATAAGAGAGAGAGCTTGAGTCCATGTGCAATCCCGCTTTACTTTGTCCCTAAGAAAGATGGATCTTGGAGAATGTGTGTTGATTGTAGGGCTATAAACCAAATAACCATTAGGTATAGGTATCCCATACCTAGGTTAGATGACTTGTTGGAAGATTTACATGGTTCCACAATTTTCTAAGATAGACCTCAAGAGTGGATATCACCAAATTAGGATGAAAGAAGGGGATGAGTGGAAGACTGCCTTTAAGACCAAGTTTGGTCTCTTTGAGTGGTTGGTAATGCCTTTGGGTTATCAAATGCTCTAGCACTTTTATGAGGTTGATGCACCATGTTTTGAGGGATTTGATAGGAAAGTGTGTGGTAGTATACTTTGATGACATCCTTGTATACTCCAAATCCCTTGAGGAGCATCTAGGACACCTTAGAGAAGTGTTATTTGTGCTAAGAGAGGCCCAACTCTTTGCCAACCTAGAAAAGTGCTCATTCTGCTTGGATAGAGTTGTATTCTTAGGCTTTGTGGTAAGCAAAGAAGGTGTCCAAGTAGATGAAGAGAAAGTCAAGGCCATCAAGGATTGGCCTACCCCAAAAATATAGGAGAGGTTAGAGTTTTCATGGACTTGCAAGCTTCTATAGGAGGTTTGTGAAAGATTTTAGTACCATAGCATCACCTCTAAATGACTTAGTCAAGAAAAAATGTCAAATTTGAATGGGGGAAAAACAAGCCAAGGCCTTTCAAGCCTTGAAAGAGAGACTTACCCAAGCACCCATCCTAGCTCTTCCAAACTTATGCAAAAATTTTGAGTTAGAATGTGATGCTTCTAATGTTGGGATAGGGGCAGTTTTATTGCAAGAGAGACATCCCATAGCTTACTTTAGTGAAAAACTAAATGGAGCATCCCTTAATTACCCTACCTATGACAAAGAGCTCTATGCACTCATTAGGGCCCTTCAAACTTGGCAACATTACTTGTTGACCAAGGAGTTCATCATACATAGTGATCATGAGTCACTAAAATACCTTAAGGGTCAAAAGAAGTTGAATAGGAGACATGCTAAATGGGTTGTTTTTGGAGCAGTTCCCCTATGTCATTAAACATAAGCAAGGAAAGATCAATAAGGTGGCTGATGCCCTATCTAGAAGACAAACTTTGTTAAATTCTTTAGGAACCACCTTGATTGGTTTTGAAAACTTTGGGGAGCTATACCCAAATGACTTAGAGTTTGGAGATCTCTACAAGTCATGTACCCAAAAAGCCTGTGATGGATACTTTAGGCATGAGGGAGTCTTATTTAAGAACAATAGAGTTTGTGTGCCTAAAGGAACCATTAGGGATCTCATCTTAAGAGAATCCCACCAAGGGGGGTTAATGGGTCACTTTGGAATCCAAAAGACTTTGGATATCCTTAAAGAACATTTCTTTTGGCCACACATGAAAAGAGATGTTCAAAGACTTTGTGCCCAATGTATTGTATGCAAAAAGGCCAAATCTAGGTCAATGCCCCATGGCCTTTTACACTCCCTTCCTATCCCCAATGTCCCGTGGCTTGACATTAGCATGGACTTTGTGTTAGGATTGCCTAGAACCCAAAGGGCATGGACTCAATCTTGTGGTAGTAGATAGGTTTTCTAAGATGGCTCACTTTATTCCTTGCCACAAGGTTGATGATGCTAGTCACATAGCAAAACTGCTTTTAGAGAAGTGGTGAGATTACATGGAATCCCTAAGAGTATAGTTTCTGATAGAGACACCAAGTTCCTTAGTCATTTTTGGAGGACACTATGGTCTAGGTTAGGAACTAAACTTTTGTTTTCCACCACTTGCCATCCACAAACTGATGGCCAAACTAAAGTAGTAAATAGGACTCTTTCCACCTTGTTAAGGGTTTTTGTTCAGAAAAATATTAGGTCTTGGGAAGAATGTTTGCCTCACATAGAGTTTGCTTATAATAGGGCTACCCATACCACTACCTTGCATAGTCCTTTTGAAGTAGTCTATGGATTTAATCCCCTTACTCCCCTTGATCTAATTCCTTTACCTAATGTGGTTGAATATCATAATAAAGATGGAGCCCAAAAGGCTGAATATGTTAAGCAACTTCACACTAAGGTAAAGCAACAAATTGAAAAGAAAACTGAACATTATGCTAGAATGGCTAATAAAAAAAGGAAAGAACTTGTACTTGAACCTGGTGATTGGGTTTGGTTACACTTAAGAAAAGAACGCTTCCCTGGGCTTAGAAAATCAAAACTCTATCCTCGGGGCGATGGCCCATTTCAGGTAATTGAAAGAGTTAATCCTAATGCATATAAACTTGATTTACCCGTGATTATGGGGTGCATGCTACTTTTAATATATCCGACTTAACTCCTTGCCTTGCAGATGATGACTTTCATTCGAGGTCGAATGCTCTTCAAGAGGAGGGATGATGTGAGCACCACCATTAAGGGACCAACCACTAGGTCAAGGGCTAAGAGAATTCAACAAGAGGTGGAAGCATTACTTCTCAAAAGGAAGGAATATCATGAAGAAATGTCATCCACTAATTATCATTCAAGGAAATTGTAGATTTCAAAATTTTAGCTTAGGAAGAATAAATCTGAAATTAGTAATTTCAATTTGATTGTATTTGTCTTAACTTGTAAAAGTAGGGATAGTTTATTTCAACATGGGATAAAATTAGACTATTTAGAATAGAATAGGCTTAGCTTAAGGGCTTGGTTGGCTAGGAGCAGCCTATACCCACAACCAAGCAGCCCCTTCCCTTTTTCCTA